>JAJOZX010000046.1:625000-915000 GCA_023014485.1 Bathynomus jamesi | reverse complement strand
TAGTTAAAGCAAGACTGGTGGGCCGTGAATCAGAGAAATTTGCATTTGATTTGTTCATCGTAATTATTACGTAATATAGTATACTGTACTGTATATACTATTATATAAGAATTTATTGGTAGCATATCATATGACAATTCCCATAAACATGTGATGGCCTCGATGTTGCCAGTTTTTATTTTTTTCCTGAAACTATTACCTTCTCATAGTTTGTTTCAACAATGCATATATTATCATCTCCACGAGCGTAGACATTGCAAGAAAAGATTCTAACTAAGGATAAGTAAAGTTCTTTCATGGTCACAATATATACTTTTATAGATGTCAAACATAAAAATATAATAAAATTCTATATTGACATAAATATATATTCGATACACATTTACGTCATGGCTTTAACATCAGTATTTCGTATAGCTTCCTCCAGCATCAATAATTTCTTGCAATCGTTGCGGCATAGAAGAAGCCAGATTGTAGGGAATATTTGGTGTTCGACGTAAGCTCTCCCAACTATTCCTCGTGTGAGCTAAAAGTGCTTCAAATGTTCTTTCATTGCGTTGCTCCCATTCGTTAATCATTATTGCCCAAAGGTTTTCAATCGGATTCATATCAGGAGAACGTGGTGGCAGAATTAGATTAATAATCTCTGGCTCCCTTTCCTCCTCCCTTCGTAATTCCCCACCCAACCTCGTTTCCTTCGACATAGCAACGCTTACTTCCATCCTCATTCCACTTCCTTCATTAAACCTATTATCGCTTTTACTGTCCCTTCCTTCCATCCTTCAATGCCAGCGTTCTTAAACCTAGCACATAATTATATAATATGGAATCTAACACCTTAGATCTCTACGCATTCATGTTACTTGAAGACGCCTGTGTCTTAGGGGAATCTAAGTGTTGAGAGTGGGTTTGAGGGGTAGTCTATAGATTACTACAGATGACCTTGAACGCTCCAACTATTTAAAAATGATTATTTATTACGCACATCATATGGCATAATACACACATGAATTTAAGTATCTTACACTATAGGAATGGAATTGAATCCTACCAGAGTTAAAAAGTCGCAAAATATGATAGATTAGTTTGTATTAAGAGGTTACTAAGAGAAAAGGATTTGGGATAGAGCGGAAGGCAGAAGTATATTTTCTCGAGTTTCGGTTATTATTAACGTTATATGGATACATTGCCATGCGGTGTGATGAGAGAGAGAGAGTTACAAGGAGTTACAAGGAAAAGAAGTACCTCAAAAGGCCTTGCGGCCCATACCGAGGAGGTACCAATGGCAACGGGGTGCCAGGGAAAATTTTCTACACCCTCAAATAGTGTGCAAGATTTGGTTCTAACCTTTTCTTGAACTGATCCACAGAGGAACTGTTCACAACTTCCGAAGGTAACCTGTTCCATGTGTCACAGATCTTATACGTAAAGTAATTCCCACACACACTAGTCCTAAACCGCTTCAAATCCAACTTCAAACCATTGTTGCGAGTTGGTTTATCATTTAAACTAAACATGCTTCTAAAATCGACATCGTTGAACCCGCGTAAGAACTTGAAAACCTCGATCAGTTGACCGCGCAGCCTCCGAGTTTCCAGCGAAAACAAGTTCAGGGCGCGTAATCGTCGATTGTAGCCCATATGCCTAACGGAAGGAATTAACTTTGTGGCCCTCGCCTGCACTCGCTCCAGCCTCTCAATATCTTTCCTGAGGGTGGGCGACCAAAACTGCACAGCATATTCCAGGTGCGGCCGAACCAGGGAATTGTACAGAGAGAGCACAATCTCCTTGTTCCGAAACTGAAATTGCCTCCTGATATAACCTAACAGCTTCTGGGCTTTCTTTTCAACTTCTACGCACTGTTTGGTAAATTTAAGGTCACTGTTAATTAACACACCCAAGTCCTTTTCCAAATCAGTCGCCTCGATATTACTCCCAAACGTACTTTGCATTTACCCAAGTTAAACGGCATTTGCCATTTTTCGGACCACCCTCCTATCCTACCTAGGTCCTCACGCAGGGGGTGACCGGTTTTGAGGGTATGGCAGCAGACTGCAGCACCATAAACTCGTCCCGGAATGCACTCCACACTCCCTCAACATCGCCGCCAACCTCTAACCCCATCTCTCCTACGCTATCCCTGAGGCTAACAAAGTTCGCCCGCCGGAGATCGAGCTTACTGCCTCTCGAGTTACTACGCTTCACCCGAGGGACGCACACACGGAACCTAATAAGACCGTGATCACTCCCGCCCAATGATTCGTCAACGGTGAGGCCAGTGACGAGGTTGTCTTCGGTCGTGAATACTAAGTCTAGAACGCTTTCGCCTCGTGTAGGCTCGTTGACCCACTGAGTGAGGAAGTTCTCATCAGCAAAGTCAACTAGCCTCCTCCCTTCAGCATCGGCAGTCCTGTTTTCCCACTTTATACAGCGACAGTTGAAGTCCCCTAAAACTACACACACCCTATCCCCTAGCAGGCTACTGAATTCGGTGTACAGGGCTGTATCCTCCACGAGGAGGAGATGCGGAGGTCTGTACACCAAGATTAACCTATAGTTCGTCCCTCCCACGTTCAGATCGACGCCAAGCAGCTCCCGTTCCGACCGGAACTGGCAGTCAACCGGACTCAACGTGTCTCTGACGTATATTAGTACCCAACCCCCCTCCCCACGGGTGCGGTCTTTGTGAAACATTCTATACCCGGGAATTTCGAACTCCCCAACGTAGTCCCTACGATCAGTATGAATCCAGGACTCGGTGATAGCAACGATATCCTGGTATTCTGATGCTAAGAGTGCCCGTAGCTCGCCAAACTTGTTCCTGATCGACCTAGCATTAAAAAGCATTGCACGGAGGGAGCCTCCCCTATTCTGACCGCCCCCTAGCACGACCCGTTTCCGAACAGCCAGGGCTGTCGGGAGTTGAATAGCCCCTCACTAACGAGGGGACAATCTCCGCAGGAGCTTGAGCCCCCTCCAACGTGGAAGGAGAGTCACTACCTGATGTTGGAGGGGGACTAACTACTGGGGGAGGGGGACTAACTACTGTTGAAGGAGGACTACCTGTTGTTGGAGGGGGACTACCTGCTGTTGGAGGGGGACTACCTGCTGTTGGAGGGGGACTAACTGCTGGGGGAGGGGGACTAACTGCTGGGGGAGGGGGGGGGGAGAGAGAGAGAGAGAGAGAGAGAGAAAGAGGATGGAGAGAGAGAGAGAGAGAGAGAGAGAGAGAGTTACAAGGAGTTACAAGGAAAAGAAGTACCTCAAAAGGCCTTGCGGCCCATACCGAGGAGGTACCAATGGCAACGGGTGCCAGGGAAAATTTTGTAAAAGTTTATTTTTCTTTCAACTATCCTAGCAGTAGTAGAAAAGTAGAAGGCTCTCTTCCCACCCTCCGCTCCCTCCCTGCCAGAGGCAGGTACGGAAAAAAGGTTGAAGAAAATACCTTGACCCTGGAAAAGTAGCCAAGGAAATTTTACAGGTAAGTGGAGAATATATAAATAGCTCTATATTTAGCTTGCTCACAGAGACACCGTGCAAGCGATCTCCTGCAGAGTTTTCTTATGTTTTAGTCTTGAACTATGAGAGTATTCAGTACTTTGTCTAGCCTATTTTTAAACACATTTACACTTTGACTGGAAACAACCTCTGAGGGAAGTTGGTTCCAGATATTAACTATTTTATAGGAAAATAAATTTCCGCAGACTGAGGTCCTAAATGTCTTTACACACTCAAATAGTGTGCAAGATTTCGTCTACCCTTTTCTTGAACTGATCCACAGAGGAACTGTTCACAACTTCTGGAGGTAACCTGTTCCACGTGTCACAGATCTTATACGTAAAGTAATTCCCACACACACTAGTCCTAAACCGTTTCAAATCCAACTTCCAACCATTGTTGCGAGTTGGGTTATCATTTAAACTAAACATACTTCTAAAATCGACATCGTTGAACCCGCGTAAGAGCTTGAAAACCTCGATCAGTTGACAGCGCAGCCTCCGAGTTTCAAGCGAAAACAAGTTCAGGGCGCGTAACCGTCGATTGTAGCCCATATGCCTAACGGAAGGGATTAACTTTGTGGCCCTCGCCTGCACTCGCTCCAGCCTCTCAATATCTTCCCGGAGGGTGGGCGACCAGAACTGCACAGCATACTCCAGGTGCGGCCGAACAAGGGAATTGTACAGTGAGGGCACAATCTCCTTGTTCCGAAACTGAAATTGCCTCCTGATATAACCCAATAGTTTCTGGGCTTTCTTTTCCACCTCTACACACTGTTTCGTAAACTTAAGGTCGCTGCTAATTAGCACACCCAAGTCCTTTTCTAAATCAGTCACCTCGATATTACTACCCAACATCGAGTAGTCCGACTTGGGATTGGCATAGCCAATGTGCATCACTTTGCATTTACCCAAGTTAAACGGCATTTGCCATTTTTCGGACCACTCTCCTATCCTACCTAGGTCCTCACGCAGTTCCTCGATCGCTTCGGGCGTCCCAACATTGGCCCCAAGCTTGGTTTCATCAGCGAATTTGACGATCCGACTGACGATGCCACCGTCGATATCATTTATGTAAATGATAAACAACAGTGGCCCCAAAACGGAACCCTGAGGAACCCCACTAGTGACCGTGGCCCAACCCGATCTAGCCCCTTTAATTACCACCCTCTGCCGCCTATTCCTCAGCCAGTTTTCAATCCACCTACCTATTTCCCCACCGATACCCAGTGCGCGCACTTTCGCCGTTAGCCGGCGGTGAGGTACCTTATCAAAGGCTTTCTGAAAGTCGAGATAAAGTATATCAATAGCCCTACTCTTATCGTACTCACTCAACATGACGTGGAAAAACTCGAGCAAGTTGGTGAGACACGACCTATGCCGTCTAAACCCATGTTGGGAGTCCCGAAGCAGCTTGTAGGAATCCAGATGGTCAACGATCCTATCAGCTATTATCCCTTCAAATAAATTACCTACAACTGAAGTGAGACTAATGGGACGATAGTTCCCTGGACTTTCGTGATCCCCTTTCTTAAAGATAGGGGTCACGTTGGCTTCCCTCCAGTCACCAGGCACCTGGCCCATCTCCAACGATTTGTTGAAGACTGTAGCCAGGTGGGGAGCCACCTGGTCGCGCACTTCTCGCAACACTCTGGGGAGAAACTGGTCTGGCCCAGGAGCCTTAAACGCGCTCAGTTTGTCTATTCTATCGGCAACGACTGTCGCGGTACATCTAACACTATCCAGGCCAGCACCTTCGTGCCTCACGCCTGGCTCGGGGATGACGCGGGTATCCTCCCTGGTGAACACTCCCGCAAACATAACTGAAGAATTCCTTAGGGTTCCCCTTGCAGAGGTTTGCCACCCGTAGTTCTTCGTTACGTTTCGCTAGCCTAACCTTCGCCTTCACTTCCCTACACAGGCGGACATACGTTTCAGTGTTCTCGTGGGAACGATTGGCCTTCGCCCTCCTATACGCTACTTTCCTATTTCGGATAGCCGAAGCGATGTCACGATTGAACCACTTAGGCTGCGTTGAAGCAGGGGGTGACCGGTTTTGAGGGTATGGCAGCAGACTGCAGCACCATAAACTCGTCCCGGAATGCACTCCACACTCCCTCAACATCGCTGCCAACCTCTAACCCCATCTCTCCTACGCTATCCCTGAGGTTAACAAAGTTCGCCCGCCGGAGATCGAGCTTACTGCCTCTCGAGTTACTACGCTTCACCCGAGGGACGTACACACGGAACCTAATAAGACCGTGATCACTCCCGCCCAATGATTCGTCAACGGTGAGGCCAGTGACGAGGTTGTCTTCGGTCGTGAATACTAAGTCTAGAACGCTTTCGCCTCGTGTAGGCTCGTTGACCCACTGAGTGAGGAAGTTCTCATCAGCAAAGTCAACTAGCCTCCTCCCTTCAGCATCGGCAGTCCTGTTTTCCCACTTTATACCGCGACAGTTGAAGTCCCCTAAAACTACACACACCCTATCCCCTAGCAGGCTACTGAATTCGGTGTACAGGGCTGTATCCTCCACGAGGAGGAGATGCGGAGGTCTGTAAACCAAGATTAACCTATAGTTCGTCCCTCCAACGTTCAGATCGACGCCAAGCAGCTCCCGTTCCGACTGGAACTGGCAGTCAACCGGACTCAACGTGTCTCTGACGTATATTAGTACCCAACCCCCCTCCCCACGGGTGCGGTCTTTGTGAAACATTCTATACCCGGGAATTTCGAACTCCCCAACGTAGTCCCTACGATCAGTATGAATCCAGGACTCGGTGATAGCAACGATATCCTGGTATTCTGATGCTAAGAGTGCCCGTAGCTCGCCAAACTTGTTCCTGATCGACCTAGCATTAAAAAGCATTGCACGGAGGGAGCCTCCCCTATTCTGACCGCCCCTAGCACGACCCGTTTCCCGAACAGCCAGGGCTGTCGGGAGTTGAATAACCCCTCACTAACGAGGGGACAATCTCCGCAGGAGCTTGACCCCTCCAACGTGGAAGGAGAGTCACTACCTGATGTTGGAGGGGGACTAACTACTGGGTGAGGGGGACTAACTACTGTTGGAGGAGGACTACCTGTTGTTGGAGGGGGACTACCTGCTGTTGGAGGGGGACTACCTGCTGTTGGAGGGGGACTAACTGCTGGGGGAGGGGGACTAACTGCTGGGGGAGGGGGGAGAGAGAGAGAGAAAGAGGATGGAGAGAGAGAGAGAGAGTTACAAGGAGTTACAAGGAAAAGAAGGACCTCAAAAGGCCTTGCGGCCCATACCGAGGAGGTACCAATGGCAACGGGTGCCAGGGAAAATTTTGTAAAAGTTTATTTTTCTTTCAACTATCCTAGCAGTAGTAGAAAAGTAGAAGGCTCTCTCCCCACCCTCCGCTCCCTCCCTGCCAGAGGCAGGTACGGAAAAAAGGTTGAAGAAAATACCTTGACCCTGGAAAAGTAGCCAAGGAAATTTTACAGGAAAGTGGAGAATATATAAATAGCTCTATATTTAGCTTGCTCACAGAGACACGTGCAAGCGATCTCCTGCAGAGTTTTCTTATGTTTTAGTCTTGAACTATGAGAGTATTCAGTACTTTGTCTAGCCTATTTTTAAACCCATTTACACTTTGACTGGAAACAACCTCTGAGGGAAGTTGGTTCCAGATATTAACTATTTTATAGGAAAATAAATTTCCGCAGACTGAGGTCCTAAATGTCTTTACACACTCAAATAGTGTGCAAGATTTCGTCTACCCTTTTCTTGAACTGATCCACAGAGGAACTGTTCACAACTTCTGGAGGTAACCTGTTCCACGTGTCACAGATCTTATACGTAAAGTAATTCCCACACACACTAGTCCTAAACCGTTTCAAATCCAACTTCCAACCATTGTTGCGAGTTGGGTTATCATTTAAACTAAACATGCTTCTAAAATCGACATCGTTGAACCCGCGTAAGAGCTTGAAAACCTCGATCAGTTGACCGCGCAGCCTCCGAGTTTCGAGAGAGAGAGAGAGAGAGAGAGAGAGAGAGAGAGAGAGAGAGAGAGAGCGTTATCTCCTGCATACTCTATATATATCTATATACAGTATGTCTCTATATATAAATAGATAAAGCGATCGACACAATGATAATGTGGACGTCATTGATGGGGTTAGAGCAATTATGTGCACCAATCCGAACCCACCTCCGCTACCATAAGGACCGCCCATTTTATACCTAACAGACTAGCTTGGGACGAGACAGAGGCGCGAGACTTATTGTAAGCACTGTACGCTGCAGCATATCCACATCAATTCGCTCAGTAGCAGCTGTGATTCTTGCTTTTAAATCATCAATGTCTGTCACCCGCGTACAAAAAAGAAAAAACTTGTCAAAACTTGTTATCAGAAAAAACTTAATGAGTTTCTCTGTAAAATGGGACAAAACTGGAATTTCTACACTTCATGGTTGACTTTTAATAACAGCCAAAAATTGTACAGATAATTCTCGGACAGCCGGTATATATATATATATATATATATATATATATGTTAAACACAGACCGTGCATGGAACAAGGAACTCTTCTGGGAAAATTAAATCCACTATAGTCCGAATAAGTAATGGTAAATGACAAATACCATAGTTTTTTTCCTTTTTCATGATTTTAGCCCGACGTGGGCAACGGGTCTCTCGCAAAGAGATCCCATAAATATAGCTTCCCTCACCAGCTATCTGCAAAGCAGACAGGATCCAGCTTTGGGACGTGGATCTAGGGTTTAAAGCAAACCTAGATCCCTACACTCAGAACCTCTATATAAGTAAAAGACTCGTTGCATTCACGTCGTGTTGAATAAATCAAAGAAAAAGGGGGTAACTATTGTATTTTTAGCCAAAAAAACCAAAACTTAAACCTCAACCGGGACATTGAGCGTCCACTTTTCAAGGCACGAAACACGTCCGTTTAGTATACACAAACTCAGAATGGTTCCCTGAGAACATTATATGTTAAACACAGACCGTGCATGGAACAAGGAACTCTTCTGGGAAAATTAAATCCACTATAGTCCGAATAAGTAATGGTAAATGACAAATACCATAGTTTTTTTCCTTTTTCACGTCGGGCTAAAATCATGAAAAAGGAAAAAAACTATGGTATTTGTCATTTACCATTACTTATTCGGACTATAGTGGATTTAATTTTCCCAGAAGAGTTCCTTGTTCCATGCACGGTCTGTGTTTAACATATAATGTTCTCAGGGAACCATTCTGAGTTTGTGTATACTAAACGGACGTGTTTCGTGCCTTGAAAAGTGGACGCTCAATGTCCCGGTTGAGGTTTAAGTTTTGGTTTTTTTGGCTAAAAATACAATAGTTACCCCCTTTTTCTTTGATTTATTCAACACGACGTGAATGCAACGAGTCTTTTACTTATATAGAGGTTCTGAGTGTAGGGATCTAGGTTTGCTTTAAACCCTAGATCCACGTCCCAAAGCTGGATCCTGTCTGCTTTGCAGATAGCTGGTGAGGGAAGCTATATTTATGGGATCTCTTTGCGAGAGACCCGTTGCCCACGTCGGGCTAAAATCATGAAAAAGGAAAAAAACTATGGTATTTGTCATTTACCATTACTTATTCGGACTATAGTGGATTTAATTTTCCCAGAAGAGTTCCTTGTTCCATGCACGGTCTGTGTTTAACATATAATGTTCTCAGGGAACCATTCTGAGTTTGTGTATACTAAACGGACGTGTTTCGTGCCTTGAAAAGTGGACGCTCAATGTCCCGGTTGAGGTTTAAGTTTTGGTTTTTTTGGCTAAAAATACAATAGTTACCCCCTTTTTCTTTGATTTATTCAACACGACGTGAATGCAACGAGTCTTTTACTTATATAGAGGTTCTGAGTGTAGGGATCTAGGTTTGCTTTAAACCCTAGATCCACGTCCCAAAGCTGGATCCTGTCTGCTTTGCAGATAGCTGGTGAGGGAAGCTATATTTATGGGATCTCTTTGCGAGAGACCCGTTGCCCACGTCGGGCTAAAATCATGAAAAAGGAAAAAAACTATGGTATTTGTCATTTACCATTACTTATTCGGACTATAGTGGATTTAATTTTCCCAGAAGAGTTCCTTGTTCCATGCACGGTCTGTGTTTAACATATAATGTTCTCAGGGAACCATTCTGAGTTTGTGTATACTAAACGGACGTGTTTCGTGCCTTGAAAAGTGGACGCTCAATGTCCCGGTTGAGGTTTAAGTTTTGGTTTTTTTGGCTAAAAATACAATAGTTACCCCCTTTTTCTTTGATTTATTCAACACGACGTGAATGCAACGAGTCTTTTACTTATATAGAGGTTCTGAGTGTAGGGATCTAGGTTTGCTTTAAACCCTAGATCCACGTCCCAAAGCTGGATCCTGTCTGCTTTGCAGATAGCTGGTGAGGGAAGCTATATTTATGGGATCTCTTTGCGAGAGACCCGTTGCCCACGTCGGGCTAAAATCATGAAAAAGGAAAAAAACTATGGTATTTGTCATTTACCATTACTTATTCGGACTATAGTGGATTTAATTTTCCCAGAAGAGTTCCTTGTTCCATGCACGGTCTGTGTTTAACATATAATGTTCTCAGGGAACCATTCTGAGTTTGTGTATATATATATATATATATATATATATATATATATATATTATATATATTATTGACGATTGGTAAGTCGTAATATTTTCGTTATTTTAACGTTTTATTTGATTAGGTATACACGGACAAAGTAGGAGAACGTAAACTACACTAGGATGATGTAGGGGAACGTAAACTACACTAGGATAATAGAGGGGAACGTAAACTACACTAGGATAATGTAGGGGAACGTAAACTACACTAGGATAATGTAGGGGAACGTAAACTACACTAGGATAATGTAGGGGAACGTAAACTACACTAGGATAATGTAGGGGAACGTAAACTACACTAGGATAATGTAGGGAAACGTAAACTACACTTCCTCCTTATTACTTTTTAATTTCAACATGAAGAAAATTTTAGGTTTTCATTTTCATTCCTCTTTTTTTTGTTAATATGGCAAAATTCTGGGAATAGGAAGGGAGCTTGGGATGGGAGATGGGATGGAGTAAGAACTGACAAAGTTTGTAATGTCCTCTCGGCTCAAGATACTTTCCACGGAAAAATCCTGCTCAACAGATTTCCCTCGGTTTATGATAAAGGAATATCATGGCCATCAACATCAGGTCTAAACCCCTGTGACTTTCATCTGTGGGGTTATTTAAAAGATAGAGTTTAAACAGAATCCACACACAATGGCAGAACTGAAAACCTGAATTAATCAAGAAATTTCTCAGATTTCAACAAATACTTTGTCCAGAGTACTGCAAAATTTTGTTGTATAAAAAAAATATAAAAAAAGTTAATAACCTAAGAGATGCTTCGCACAAGAGAACCAATTCCCCGTGTGTAGAGAAGTTACAGTAAAAATTTCATGCTTTTATTTTGATTAATGAAGAAAATACAAACTTTTTAAAGTGTCAGATGTTTATAAAATCACCCGATGTATATTGAATTGAATTGAATAACCTTATTAATAATAATAAAATAAATACATTATTTTCAATTTACAATGACATGAATAATTGTGAAGCTCGACTATTATTTTATTTAATTTGGCCCTTTCGACATATTCTAATATCTTTATTTGTATTAATATTTAAAAATGTTTAAAATTCATATTTGGTGTTTAATTGTGTGTGTGTGTGCGTGTGTGTGTGTGTGTGTGTGTATACACACGCATATATATATATATATATATATATATATATATATATAATATATATGCGTGTGTGTGTGTGTATACACACGCATATATATATATATATATATATATGCGTGTGTATACACACACACACACACAATTAAACACCAAATATGAATTTTAAACATTTTTAAATATTAATACAAATGCCACAAACTAAAAATTATAAATGTCATGAAATTATAGTTAAGTGATACAATTAAAATATAAAATATTATAAAGGAAACCCACAAAAGGGGATTACCTTTACGATGGTAGTAAATTCAAATAAAAATATTATAAAATAATATTGGGGAACATTATTATGAATAAGTTTAAAATGTGAAACATTAAAATCTATAAAACCTTAAAGGAAACAAGTCAGGTACAAGGTACTTCATCACAGACGCAGCAGAGAGTGAAGGATGAGAAAGATTGATACAGTTTGTTCAAGGACGATAATTTGGTTGGTTGGTAAAGAGAATTTTTATTGAAGGATATTGAGGTTATGAAATGGGGGTATCATGATTTATATCTGGTCTATTTTTGAAAATGATTATGTCTTCTAAAAGGGATAGCTCGTGTTCATTAACTTTTGCAATTATTGAAAAGTTATTAGATCTAATTGGGTGGTCTAACGGATGGGAGTGGGAACGTATATACGATTGAGATGGATTTGTAAGTGATGTGCAATTATCGTTTTCAGTTTCAGAAGTGAATTTGATATTATTATGGTTTGAATTTAAATATTTACCAACAGTTCAATATGATCGGGGATTTAAATACAGGGTGTTTCAGGAGGAAAGGTCAATACTTCGGGAGGTGATAGTATCGGTCATTGTGAGAAAAAAATTCATATGAACATGTGTTTAATTCTGAATGGTTACGGAGATAGAGCTGTTTGAATCCACAAATACAAAAGCATTGTTAATGGTAATCAAGAAAGAGAAACCAATTACACTGGTATGCATATGAAATTTTTTTGCCTGCTGTGAGGGTTTTTTCAACTCATATTATATAATTCGACCATGCTGAATTCGAAAATGACATTGGTTTTCCTCAATCAGGTCAGGTTTTTTCTCTATTGGCCATTTATTATAAGTCCAATTTTATCCCCAAATTTATGCATTTTTTTAGCTTAAACACTGTAGATACGAGTAATATTATAAGAACACTCGTGAAAAATGAAAACATTGTGTGAATAAATACTTTTATTCATACAATGAATATGGAAAAAAGTTTATTGAGGAAGGAATGAAGTTTTTTGGCTTTCCGTCTGTGTTTTTCTTCGGGCACGTCTCGCTTCAAACACCAGCAATAGTCTGCCAGCATATTGATATCCCAGTTTCCCTGGTACTTCTCTTCCATTATTTTGATATCTTGATGAAATCGTTCACCCTGTTCCTCACTATAATCCCCGCAATTTTCAGGAAAATAGTCCAAGTGGGACCACAAAAAGTGCATTTTTATGGACATGCGCGACCCATGAGCTTTGAAAGCTTCCATCAAGTTTTCGACAACGGACTCGTATTCTGGACTTCTACGCTTGCCAAG
Source organism: Bathynomus jamesi (assembly GCA_023014485.1). NCBI lineage: Eukaryota > Metazoa > Arthropoda > Malacostraca > Isopoda > Cirolanidae > Bathynomus > Bathynomus jamesi. Next base: position 902,171 of record JAJOZX010000046.1, on the reverse strand, counting down.
AAAATCAGTGACAACTGATTTGAATGCCTGCCAGGCATTCTTCTCAGTTGGAGTCATTGCGTTTTCGAACTGAGTATCCTTGATCAAAGTTCGAATTTGAGGACCATCAAAAACCCCAGCATTTAGTTTAGCATCAGATATATGAGGAAATTTACTCTCGAGATATCGGAATGCTGAACCCTCCTTATTCATTGATTTGATGAAATTTTTCATCAAGCCCAGCTTAATATGAAGTGGTGGGAGCAAAATTTTTGTTGGTGGTACAAGGGGCACTGAAACGACATTATGCGACCCAGGTTCAAAATTCTCTCTGGATGCCCATTCACGCTGTGCATAGTGCTTCTCATCCGCTCGGCTATCCCATTTGCAGAGGAAACATGGGTATTTCGTGTATCCCCCCTTGCATTCCCAATACAAATGCCACAATCTGAAAAAAAATGAAAATATTTAAAGAATTTAGAGAATTTGTTCTATCAGATAAAAAAATCTATGCATTGGACTGTATCACTTCTGTGGGGAAGTTAAGTGTCTTATACGCTCTCAAATAACCTTTGGAAAAAACAACATAGTCAATAGCAATAGTTTACTTATGATATTAGTATTACCTTCAAATCTCCACAGATCCTCCAGTTATGTTGGTCGTATACGAGAGCATCCAGTAAAATTTTCATGTTATCGTAGCTCTCAGTAAGTTGTACGGAATGTGCTACAGGGACTGATGCAACCCTATTCCCAATGTTGAGAAGTACTGCTTTCAAACTTCGTTTAGACGAGTCTATAAATAGCCTCCATTCTGATGCGTTATATGGCAGGCCCAAGGATTCGATTAGCCCCTCAACATTGCAGCAGTACACTAAGGAAGAGGTATTTTCGTGCACTGCAAAAAACTTGCGGAATTCTTCCTCTCGTTTCCTATACCAGGAGAATGTTGTTCCCGGAGCCAGCAAGTTGTCCTCTCAAAGTCGTGAGCCCAAGATCTCGGCAGCTAATTTGGAAAGTCCTAAATCCCTGGTAAGATCATTAAGTTTGGCCTGGTTGAGAGGCCTCGGCTCATTTGAAGCGGTATTTTGAGGTATATACGACTGGGACTGGTCGTTGGCATTGGTCATTGATTCATCATCAGAATCATCGAAGTCCAGGGTTTGAGGTGGGTTGGGTATTGGAATTCCAGGACCATGGGGTACAGGTCTCATAGCAGAAGGAATGTCAAGGTATACAACAATGTGTTTTTTCTTCTTGTTAACTCCTGAAAATAGAAACACAGAAACATGGATATAAAACTTGCATATGAAATAGAAGAAGCATTCAGATAGTGGCGGCTCGTGAGGGAAGGCTACGGTCTGTAAGATATGAAATAGGTCGATGGAGTCTGTATATTTTCTTTCTTTTTCATTCATATTGTCCCTTCGGGGACAATATGAATGAAAAAGAAAGAAAATATACAATCATTGTATATGTAAATGTAACTTGTATAACAATATGTATGTGTAAATGTATTTTCTATAACAATATGTATATGTAAATGTATGATTACCATTATGGTGAATATTATGGTGAATATTATGTCAACTTTCATACGAGGATTTCAAAATATTTAAGAAAAATAAATGTATAAGCCCACCTTGGAGGTTTGTCATGCAGAAATAGCAATCTGTCACGTGATCCTTCCTTCTCTCCAAATCATGGGAATTCCAAAAGGCAAAGTTTTCGCTCTGCCTTTGCTCCATCTTCTCAAATTTTCAATGCACGTCTTGCAGCACATATGAGGGGCGAAATTTTTGTCCTGGTCCCCTAGCTTAATTCCAAAGTATGCTCTATACATTGTCTTCACAAATTTAGTGATTTGGGACTGGTTATTTGGCATGGTAACCGTCCCACATATGTAGCAGAATCTATTGGGATCATTTTTACACGCTCTATTCATTATGAAATATTTTATCTATATGCCTGAAAAGTAAAAAAAGATATTATACAAGTGAAACAAGTGATGATAGATGTTACTGTTCCAATTCCGCTTTGACAAAATCACGAAAAATTCTATTTTACTTATGAGGCCATAGCCGGATAACCTGAGCTGATTGAGAAAAACGGATTGCAGATTCGAAATCAGCAGGAAAAACTCTATAAGAATCACTTACAAAACCCTTGACAGCAAAATTGATGCATACCAGTGTTATTGTTTCTAACATTTAATGTTTAAACATTGGCATTTTGAATGTTATCAGATACAGAAATGGCAAATTTGTTTACAGTTTACAATACGTTTTCGAAAATCCCACCGTCAACCTCAATGCACTTTGCAACTCGTGTGCGAAGATCGAGTGTTGTTCGTCTGATTTGATCTTGACGTTCCTTTATGCGGGCAGCAGCATCCAAAATGCACGCGAGCAATTCGTCTCGTGTATCCACCTTTCTTTTGTAAACTTGACTTTTCATCCACCCCCACAAACAATAATCTAACGGAGAGAGGTCTGGAGACCTTGGTGGCCATTGAATGGGACCACCGCGGCCGATCCATCGACCAGGGAAAGTTTGATTTAGGTATTGCATCACCAGACGGGTAGAATGTGGAGGAGCTCCGTCATGCTTAAAGTAACAGGGCCAATCAGCTGATCATCGATGATACCGCACCACACATTGGCAGAGAAGCGATGTTGAAAATTTGTTTCCACAGCGGCATTTGGATTTCCGTCTGACCACCGATGAAAGTTACGAGTGTTGTTGATACCGTCACGGGTGAAAGTAGTTTCATCGGTGAACAGTATTAATCGAAGCAATCGGCGATTAGCATTTACCCAATGACAACATTCCAGTCGCATGGCAGCGTCTCCTGGTTGAAGGTGTTGTACACTAGGGCGGATCGAAAATGAGGTTTTTAAACGTTTTTTCGAAATTCAAATATGGCTAGTGCGGAAAATATGTGGGTGCTATAGATAATGACTGTGCATAAATATTAGTCCTGCGAAATTATATCTTCAGGTGCCACAGAGCCGTCGAAAAAAGTGAAATATAATGATTTTCTTATATTCTGCATTAGTACAATAACTGAAACTTACTTGTTATTATTATATATTAAGTGTTCCAATTACCAAAATAGTTACTGAATTACGCAGCTCTTAGTTTATTTAGATCAATGTTCTTTTGATTAATGATCTAAATAATCCAGAACTCACCACGAAGAGGTGGCTGCGTGTCGAGCTCCACCCATGCCCTCCCAACCACCCATCCTTGCGCATGTTTTTTCTATAAACGTTTTATTCAAACTTTATATTCAGCTTTACTTTCGAATGATGGCATTTTTTTACGTGACTGAAGTGTTGATCTTATGAAGCCATCTCGCGCGTTCAATCCAAATACTTTTGATGATGCTTCAGTCACTAATTTTACCATTCTTTCTACTACTTGTGTATGACAAGGGAATTTCTCGAATGGAGGGGTACTCTTGTTTTCTATGAATTCTTCAATCTCATTTTCTGTCAGGTGTCTTGTCACAGGTGGTTCAGTGACAATGCATTTTTGCCAATTAATTAAATCAGTATAATCAGTAGCTTCAAATTGAATAACAGGTACTGTGAAACGCCTCACAACTTTTTCCTTGTTTGTTTGCCTTGCTTTCTTTATTCGCCTCCACGCTAATTCTCTTATGGCGCTGCGGTCATCATGAATCATTGATGCTAGAATATTTTCTGGATTTGCAAAAAATGCATTTCTTTGTATGACAGGGTTTACAATATCCTTTACTTCGTCATTCAGTGTTCTTGTTAGTTCAATAGTTTTGAAAACATGTTTTGAGCCATTGACAAAAGACGTACTTTGCTTAATAGAAAACCACATTGGGATGTAGACCTTCATTATAAAAGAAGCAATGTTCATGAGGTTCTCAGATGGACTTACAGTTGAAACGTATAGACGAAGCAAACGATTTGCTGTAGTCAGCCATCGTGAATGTGCCATTTTGCCTGGACTACGATGAGGAAGATCTGGAGAGCAATATCCCTTTGTTATGGCCTGATGAATATCAATTAGATATTTTTGGTCGGTGCTAAGATCTTCACAGTCTACAGTTGGTTCCTCAGCATCAATCCTTTCAAACTCGACAATAGGAAGACTCTCACAGTTCTCTAATTCCCTGCCAATAGGACCGGTGAATCCGCGGGGGCCAGATGTTTTTCCATCCAGCTTTGCAACTAAATGGCGTAATGGCAATTCATTGGCATGGAGCTGGCACACTAAATGTTGAACTGGCTTCTTCAGCTTCAATTCTATAAGCCTTATAACGCCTCCCTTTTCTCCAGTGTTGACTGCTGCACCATCGCATCCAATGGCAACAAGGTTTTCCAGGTTCATGTCATTATTTCCAATATACTCAAACATTCCTTTACATATTTCTTCAGCTGATCCAGAATTCACAGAATAATGGCCCAAATAATCTGAACCAGGTTCTCTCACTAAAGTGATATGTTCTTCTGTTACCTTCTTCTGATATACTTTGGACTCTTTTTTTTCTTGGAAGAGTGTAGAATCTTTTCGACCATCAAAATAGATTCCTCTGATTGGGACCTGATTTTGATCTTTCATAATTTCTGATCTCTTCTTTTGTCTTTCTCTTCTGATTTTACTCCTATCCACTACTTCAGATGTATTGTCAATAGAAACTTCTCCAATATCTTGCAATACTGCACTAACAATGAATGCTGCAGCTCGATCTGAAACTGCAGTCCTGTCACAAGCAGTAGCCACTGAAGGTAGATTTGTAGTTTTCCTTTTCTTGAATAATTGTTCTTCAGGTTGTTCGAGCTTTCTCTTCGAGCTAACTGGCTCTGGAAATGTATCGTCTGATATTTCGCCAGATTCACTTTCACTATTTGATGTCGATGATGATAATTCAACATTTGTATCCTGCAATTTCTCCTGTGAAGATTCTTTGGTGAGCCTCACAGCTTCTTTTTGCTTTCTTAGCAACGTAGATGCTTTTTCTTTGAGAGTGTAATATCTACTCTATCAATAAACAGTTTTCTTTCACTCCTTTGATCTAAGAGGAACGTCACTTCTTCCTTTGGAACCGTTTTTTCTTTGGGACAAGAACATTGTGTTAGTACTTTGCACTTGCACGCTGCAATGTCAAAAAGTTTCGTGTGTAAAGGTTGACTGAGCTATTTTTATACAAGTGTGAATAAATTCTTGTCTATTGTGCATCGTGGACTCTTCTGTAATTATTGGTTAAAATCTGCTTTTTTCAATTTTTTTCAATATTGAAGGTCATTGTGGCACCTGAAGATATTAATGTTATGATTTTAAATTTATATCAGCTTATTTCCTCACTACTCCACACATTTTCCACACTAGCCAATTTGAAAATTCGAAACATGAGTTTTTCACTCCGCCCTATTGTACACGCTGTACATGATATGGATGTAAGCCTTCCTCACGTAATGTTCCCCATACTCTTAAGGTGTGTGGTACACTGAGACGTGTAGAAATTCTTCGTGAGCTAGTAGTAGAACTACACTCTACCAACTGAAGAATGTTTTCCACTTCATCCACATCTTGTTGACTTTCACGTTCAGATGAAACATGAGCGCTGGGAAGTGTACCAATCTCACGCAATGTGTTGAAAACCCTGGTAAACACACTTCGATCCGGAATTCTGCGGTTCGGAAACCGTCGGCGGTATTCTGCAACAGCAGCTGTTGCACTTCCATCGCAAAAACCGTAGACATACACCATATCTGCATATTCGGCATGTGTGAAGGTGTGTGGCATTCTTAACACTGCTTCAAACACCAAACAATGTCACTCACAACAGTCAGCTGTCGATTGGCTTATGTTACATGCTTACATTACAGCTTACATGGTTCAAGGTTATAGGGGAGGGAAGGAGTAGGAAGATCTTCAAGGTTATAGGGGAGGGAATGGGTAGGAAGAGCTACGCGCGCATCAGATTCAAACAGCTCTATCTCCGTAACCATTCAGAATTAGACACCTGTTCATATGAACTTTTTTTCTCACAATGACCGATACTATCACCTCCCGAAGTATTGACCTTTCCTCCTGAAACACCCTGTAGAACAAAACAACCGTCTACGTAACGGCGGAAGAAGATTGGTTTAAAGTGGTGGGGAGAGTCCTCCAACCACTTTTTCTCGTGGTAAGAAAGGAATAAATTCGCAAAGGTGAGTTCAAGGGCTCCCCACAATTCTACTCCTCCTGTTTCTACGTATTGTTCGTTATTAAAAAAGTTTACGAAGGATACGACTTAGCTAATATCCTCAAATTAGAGAAAAACTAAGGAAGAAGGGACTGAAAATACAGCAAAATTTTAATCCCTGATAAGATCTTAGTCCGCTAATGGCTTTTGATTAAACATAAATAAAATAAGTAAAAATTAAAAATAATATAATATATATATATATATATATATATATATATATATATATATATATATATTATATTTATATATATTTTTTTAACTGCAAACAACACACGGTATAATTAATGTAAAGAACGACGCTTGTGTAGAAGAGCGTTCCGCACAAGATGAGGAGCGAGAACGAGCAAATGAAAAATGAGGTACCTCCCAGGAATCGAACCCGGGATCATCCAATTGCCGGTCGGATATGCTATCCACTACACCAAGGACCTCGATCCTTGGTGTAGTGGATAGCATATTCGACCGGCAATTGGATTATCCGGGTTCGATTCCTGGGAGGTACCTCATTTTTCATTTGCTCGTTCTCCCTCCTCATCTTGTGCGGAACGCTCTTCTACACAAGCGTCGTTCTTTACATTAATTATACTGTGTGTTGTTTGCAGTTAAAATGTGTATATGAACGGCATGCGAAGGTGCCCCCACAGGGCATTTGATTCCGCTCGTATGTATGAGAATTACGACTTCTGATTCATTGAGGACCTTGGTGTAGTGGATAGCATATCCGACTGGCAATTGGTTGATCCCGGGTTCGATTCCTGGAGGTACCTTATTTTTCATTTGCTCGTTCTCCCTCCTCATCTTGGCGGAACGCTCTTCTACACAAGCGTCGTTCTTATATATATATATATATATATATATATATATATATATATAAATCTCGCTCCTCTGTGGCCCAACTGTTTATGAAACCAAATCTACTCTTCTGCATTTTAGGTGTGGCTCTTCTGCCCATACTTATATGTATCTCGTATATATTTTTATAGAAGACGCTCTTGCAGTGGAATTGCGTAGAAAACTTCGTCTTTTACAATTTTTCAACTTTCATTGAAGGATATATATACATATATATATCGCAAAGATGGAAATTACTTCCTTTTCTATCATTCCAAATTTCATACTATTTCCTATTTGCAAACCATAAATTCACTCTTCCTTCCAGAATTGTGAATTTTATTCCTTCTGCGATTTATCCCAAATACAACAAATCCACTGCAGATACGTATTTAATCATTGTTGTCGTAATGCTTTACTTCATTACATCTCAGTTAATCAGTATAAATTACTGTATACGAGGGTAATTCAATAAGTATCCGCACTTTTTATTTTCACAATTTTATTTTCACATCTGATAGATTATAAACACATCACTTCTCAGCATAGTCTCCCTGTTTCTCAATACACTTAGTCCAGCAATCTACAAGCTTCATAATGCCATCACAAAAGAATGTTTTTGGCTGTGTGCGTAGCCATTCATGCACCGCCTCCTTCAGGTGATCATCGCCTTGGAATCGCTGACCTCTCAAAGCGTCTTTAGTGGGCCAAACAGGTAAAAATCCGAAGGTGCCAGGTCTGGAATGTAGGCTGGATGGTCGAGAACTTCAATTTAAGTTCTTGAAGGCATTTTCTAGTCTGTGCAGCGGTATGAGGGCGCCCATTGTCGTGTAACAGAATAACACCTTCCGACAATCTCCCTCTCCGTTTTGTGCGAATTGCTTGCTTTAACTCATTCCGAAGCATGTCCGAATACGATGCACTTGTTACTGTAGTTCCACGCTCTAGATAATGTATCCCAAAACAGTGTTAGCATAACTTTATCTGCTGACGGCTGCGCTTTGAACTTCCTTGCACGGGAGTGTTGGATGCTTCCATTGCATGCTCTGTCGTTTGCTTTCTGGGTCATTGTGATGGATCCAGGTTTCATCTGCAGTGATAATGCACTCCAAAAAGTTTTCACCTTCATTATGATACCCCGCCAAAAGACGAGAGCAGACGTCCATACGATTACACTTCTGCTCTTCTCTCAACTGTTTGTTGCGAGAGAGCATGCAATGGAAGCATCCAACATCTCCCGTTGCAAGGAAGTTCAAAGCGCAGCCGTCAGCAGGTAAAGTTATGCTAACACTGTTTTGGGATACACGAGGCCCTATCCTTGAACATTATCTAGAGCGTGGAACTACAATAACAAGTGCATCGTATTCTAACATGCTTCGGAATGAGTTAGAGCAAGCAATTCGCACAAAAAGGAGAGGGAGATTGTCGGAAGGTGTTATTCTGTTACACGACAATGCGCGCCCTCATACCGCTGCACAGACTAGAAAATGCCTTCAAGAACTTAAATTTGAAGTTCTCCACCATCCAGCCTACAGTCCAGACCTGGCACCTTCGGATTTTTACCTGTTTGGCCCACTAAAAGACGCTTTGAGAGGTCAGCGATTCCAAGGCGATGATCACCTGAAGGAGGCGGTGTATGACTGGCTACGCACACAGCCAAAAACATTCTTTTATGATGGCATTTGGAAGCTTGTAGATCGCTGGACTAAGTGAATTGAGAAACAGGAAGACTATGTTGAGAAATGATGTGTTTATAATCTATCAGATGTGAAAATAAAATTGTGAAAATAAAAAGTGCGGATACTTATTGAATTACCCTCGTACATCGTATTGCATATCAATTGTAGTAGAAAGTAACCATTGATTGTAGTTCGTAATTATATCTCTAAAATATCCCATCTGTAAATATCCTTCATATGAAATGATATATATTATATATGTATGTGTATATATGTATGTGTATATATACTTTTCCTATAAAATTTTAATTAATTTCATATTTAATCATCTGATTTGTATGGCATTCAATTCAACATTTTCCTTCTATAAAATGTGGAATATAATTGTTCACATTCACAAATTCTTTTAGGAATTCAGTCATATTCATTCTTCAAATTGATAAAATCCTACTCTTAAATTGTTCATTTTAAAATTATTAAATATTCAAAACCCACATCTCATCTATAAGGAAATCAACTATCAGAAATTCATAATTGGTTGATAAATGACATTTTTTTAACCCTATTTCGTAATCGTGATTAAAGTATTGGGATCACCTGAAGATCAGGGCCCCCAGCCTTCTTTAGGTTGCCTTATAAGCAGTGACGGCTCGTGACTAAAAATTCTAGGGGTGTTGTCTCTAAGAATGGGTTGAAATAATTACTGAAGTAAAAGGATGAGCATTGAGCAATGAATAAAAGTTTCAAAAGTTATTGAAAAAGTTATTCAGTGAGCTCATCCTTATATTGTTCTTGATTATTTCAATTGTAAATAAAAAATTTAGGGGTACTGCAGTTCCGCAGTGCCTACCGACGAGCCGCCACTGCTTATAAGGCTAACTAACGAAATTATCACGACCTAACCTAACCAATCGTTAGGTCAACTATACGCCCTGACGATTGGTTAGGTTAAGTCGTGATATTTTCGTTAGTTAGCCTTATAAATCTAACTAAGAAGGCTAGGAACCCTGATCTTCAGGTGATGCAAGTACTGTTGACAGTTATTTCATATTTGTACTTGATGTAATTCAATTCTTTTCTTATATTCATTCATTTACTCATCATAATTAATATAATTTTAACATAAACTAATACATTTCATTGATTAATTTCAACCAAATTTCCTTTTAATATTTACTTATTAAATACTAAATATTTCATAGCTAAATTGTAACAGAAATTACTCCATATTTCGTATTTAACATATAGTATATATTCCCATATAAATTATATGTAATATTTACTGGTATGTATAACTATTCCATATGTCCACTTCATTCATCCATTTATCTATCTATTGGTGTATATCTATTCGTTAATGCGTATGTTATTTTATATATTTGTACTTTCAGTAATTCATAATTACATACCAACAATGCGCTTCTTTGATTCTATAACGTAAGCTTACTTTGTCATACACTAGCGCAAGCTTCCAAATTCCCTTGACTCTGTCTCATTGTTCATCTAAAATCTCGTCTCATTCTGCTTTGACGATTCTTCCGTATTAAAATATAACATTATATTATAAATTATTGGAAACAGTCATTGTCACCTATTCTTTATTGTATTATTGTCGTCATATTGCTGTAATATGAATCTCCTTCATACTCATGTGGGTTCCCGGACATAGCGGAATTCCTGGTAACGAATGGGACGACGGAGTTTCAAGACCTCAACACCTGACCAATGATTCCCATTTCTTATTAAGCCTGTCGGCAGAGGTGAGAGAATGGGTGGTCAAAGAACAAAATTTAGGTACCTACCAGAGCTAAATAATAGATTCTCGAAACTCCTGGTGGGTCTCGAGAAGGATGATTTCAGATTGGTAGTACAGTGATAAGTGGCCACTGCACTCTTGCAATGTATCGATTTACTGTAGATAAAATAACTCCTCACGCTGTCCTAAGTGTGGGAAACATAATGAGACACCCTTCCATTCTCTTGAGTGTCCAATCTACTTACTCAAACAATCCAGAGCTTGATTCTTACAAGGTATTCCTAACAGATATAATGAGAGAGAGAGAGAGAGTTACAAGGAGTTACAAGGAAAAGAAGTACCTCAAAAGGCCTTGCGGCCCATACCGAAGAGGTACCAATGGCAACAGGTGCCAGAAGAAAATTTTGTACACACTCAAATAGTGTGCAAGATTTGGTCTAACTTTTTCTTGAACTGATCCACAGAGGAACTGTTCACAACTTCCGAAGGTAACCTGTTCCATGTGTCACAGATCTTATACGTAAAGTAATTCCCACACACACTAGTCCTAAACCGTTTCAAATCCAACTTCCAACCATTGTTGCGAGTTGGGTTATCATTTAAACTAAACATACTTCTAAAATCGACATCGTTGAACCCGCGTAAGAGCTTGAAAACCTCGATCAGTTGACCGCGCAGCCTCCGAGTTTCAAGCGAAAACAAGTTCAGGGCGCGTAACCGTCGATTGTAGCCCATATGCCTAACGGAAGGGATTAACTTTGTGGCCCTCGCCTGCACTCGCTCCAGCCTCTCAATATCTTTCCTGAGGGTGGGCGACCAGAACTGCACAGCATACTCCAGGTGCGGCCGAACAAGGGAATTGTACAGTGAGAGCACAATCTCCTTGTTCCGAAACTGAAATTGCCTCCTGATATAACCCAATAGTTTCTGGGCTTTCTTTTCCACCTCTACACACTGTTTCGTAAACTTAAGGTCGCTGCTAATTAGCACACCCAAGTCCTTTTCTAAATCAGTCACCTCGATATTACTACCCAACATCGAGTAGTCCGACTTGGGATTGGCGTAGCCAATGTGCATCACTTTGCATTTACCCAAGTTAAACGGCATTTGCCATTTTTCGGACCACTCTCCTATCCTACCTAGGTCCGCACGCAGTTCCTCGATCGCTTCGGGCGTCCCAACATTGGCCCCAAGCTTGGTGTCATCAGCGAATTTGGCGATCCGACTGACGATGCCACCGTCGATATCATTTATGTAAATGATAAACAACAGTGGCCCCAAAACGGAACCCTGAGGAACCCCACTAGTGACCGAGGCCCAACCCGAACTAGCCCCTTTAATTACAACCCTCTGCCGCCTATTCCTCAGCCAGTTTTCAATCCACCTACCTATTTCCCCACCGATACCCAGCGCGCGCACTTTCGCCATTAGCCGGCGGTGAGGTACCTTATCAAAGGCTTTCTGAAAGTCGAGATAAAGTATATCAATCGCCCTACTCTTATCATACTCACTCAACATGACGTGGAAAAACTCGAGCAAGTTGGTGAGACACGACCTATGCCGTCTAAACCCATGTTGGGAGTCCCCAAGCAGCTTGTAGGAATCCAAATGGTCAACGATCCTATCGCTATTATCCCTTCTAATAATTTACCTACAACTGAAGTGAGACTAATGGGACGATAGTTCCCTGGACTTTCGTGATCCCCTTTCTTAAAGATAGGGGTCACGTTGGCTTCCCTCCAGGCACCTGGCCCATCTCCAACGATTTGTTGAAGACTGTAGCCAGGTGGGGAGCCACCTGGTCGCGCACTTCTCGCAACACTCTGGGGAGAAACTGGTCTGGCCCAGGAGCCTTAAACGCGCTCAGTTTGTCTATTCTATCGGCAACGACTGTCGCGGTACATCTAACACTATCCAGGCCAGCACCTTCGTGCCTCACGCCTGGCTCGGGGATGACGCGGGTATCCTCCCTGGTGAACACTCCCGCAAAGTACTCATTAAGCACATTAGCGATGTCCGCGTCGGAGGTCCGCAGAACGCCGCTTCCGTCCTTTAACGGACCTATCATGCTTCTAATGGGCTTTCTACTATTAACATAACTGAAGAACTCCTTAGGGTTCCCCTTGCAGAGGCTTGCCACCCGTAGTTCTTCGTTACGTTTCGCTAGCCTAACCTTCGCCTTCACTTCCCTACACAGGCGGACATACGCTTCAGTGTTCTCGTGGGAACGATTGGCCTTCGCCCTCCTATACGCTACTTTCCTATTTCGGATAGCCGAAGCGATGTCACGATTGAACCACTTAGGCTGCGTTGAAGCAGGGGTGACCGGTTTTGAGGGTATGGCAGCAGACTGCAGCACCATAAACTCGTCCCGGAATGCACTCCACACTCCCTCAACATCGCCGCCAACCTCTAACCCCATCTCTCCTACGCTATCCCTGAGGCTAACAAAGTTCGCCCGCCGGAGATCGAGCTTACTGCCTCTCGAGTTACTACGCTTCACCCGAGGGACGCACACACGGAACCTAATAAGACCGTGATCACTCCCGCCCAATGATTCGTCAACGGTGAGGCCAGTGACGAGGTTGTCTTCGGTCGTGAATACTAAGTCTAGAACGCTTTCGCCTCGTGTAGGCTCGTTGACCCACTGAGTGAGGAAGTTCTCATCAGCAAAGTCAACTAGCCTCCTCCCTTCAGCATCGGCAGTCCTGTTTTCCCACTTTATGCCGCGACAGTTGAAGTCTCCTAAAACTACACACACCCTATCCCCTAGCAGGCTACTGAGTTCGGTGTACAGGGCTGTATCCTCCTCGAGGAGGAGATGCGGAGGTCTGTACACCAAGATTAACCTATAGTTCGTCCCTCCCACGTTCAGATCGACGCCAAGCAGCTCCCGTTCCGACCGGAACTGGCAGTCAACCGGACTCAACGTGTCTCTGACGTATATTAGTACCCCACCCCCCTCCCCACGGGTGCGGTCTTTGCGAAACATTCTATACCCGGGAATTTCGAACTCCCCAACGTAGTCCCTACGATCAGTATGAATCCAGGACTCGGTGATAGCAACGATATCCTGGTATTCTGATGCTAAGAGCGCCCGTAGCTCGCCAAACTTGTTCCTGATCGACCTAGCATTAAAAAGCATTGCACGGAGGGAGCCTCCCCTATTCTGACCGCCCCCTAGCACGACCCGTTTCCCGAACAGCCAGGGCTGTCGGGAGTTGAAGAGCCCCTCACTAACGAGGGGACAACTCCGCAGGAGCCTGAGCCCCCTCCAACGTGGAAGGAGAGTCACCCACCTGTACCTGGACGCACCCTTCAGTTGAAGGTACGTCCGCCACCGGCTCATCATCATCCCTCCCCGGTGGGGGCCCATCATCTCTCCCCGGACTCGACCTCACCATACGGTATAGGTGCCGGTCAAGCAGCGTGCCTAGCACACCTTTACCCTGACATTGAGGTGGACACCATCCCTCTGATACAGGTCCCACCTACCCGAAAACGCGTCGAAGGGTCAACAAACCTCACGCCCAGTGGGACGCACAAGTCTTGCACCCTCTCGTTGATGCCAATGACCTTACTGAGCGCGTGGTCACTGGCATTCATCCGCGGTAAAATACCCATCAACATTCCCCTGTCTGTCTTAAGTTTCAGATCATCCGCAAGAGACATGATCTCGGTGATGATCCCTTCCGTTGAACCTACCCTACCGCCTTTGAGGAAAAGTCGTTGCCACCAGCATGGACAACGATCGCAGTCCTCCGACTAGCCACGCGCACCTTATCTAATTCCTTCCTTATGTGCGCCGTTCCCCGACCAGGTAAGCACCTTACCTTCCTCCTGTCTCGGTTTGCAGAAGCAAAGTACTTCTCCTGGCCCCTAATCTGCGAGTCCCCAATTAAAACGGTGTCTTCCTCCTTCGCGCACAGGAGACTAAAGCGGTTGGAGGTCCTGACAGGGGCAACTGGGGTCTCGGGCTTCGGCTTCGCAGCCTTCTTGCCCGAGACCTTTCGAAACCCGTCGCCACCCATAAACTCGGCCGCACTTACACCACTTACACCACCCGACCCACCCCGACCGGCAGCTACATCCTTCGCTTCTTTGGGTCATCAGTAGGCCCCTTCCCACCCTTTTTCTTTATCGGCCCCTTCCCACCCTTCTCTATCGGCCCCTTCTTTACGCCCTCCACCTTACGCCGCGGTTCCATGCATTCCACGTGGGTCGCTGGCGATTCCTGACACTGATTTAGAACCCTGGCCCCGGTTCACCTCTACCCTTTCTCCGTGGTCCCGAGCTCTGTCCATTCCATCGCTGGACCCCTTTCCACGGCAGCTATCCTATCCTGAATGAGCTCCGGGTTGGAGGGCGGCGCAGCCTCGTCAGTGACCGCCGCACCTCCAACAGCCGATCTGGACGACTCGAGCCGCCGGACCCTCTCCTCCAGCTTCAAGTAAAACTGCATGTGTTCGCAAAAGCGGCACATGCTGGAGTGGTTGATCTTCTCGAAGCAAGCTTCTTTGAAGTTCGTCACCCACTGGTTCACTTCACACTCGCACATTCAGCCTTCAATTTCTGCGGTCCAGTCATTGTAACTTTTTTTTTTTTTTCGAATTCTGAATACTCTGAATAAGATAAAGCGTTCTAGCAATGAAAACTATCAAAAACGTTCTGACCAGTATATAAAAAAGGAGGGGGGGGGTGAATTCTTCCCGCGCGTAGACGCATCCACCTATTTGCAAGTGACGTTCATCCCTTCCAGAAGACTACACCTCTCGCTGCTGCCGCACCGACCAAAGGTCTCCCCAGGGCCGGACAGTCCCAAACGTGTCGCAGCTACCAACTGACAAACACTCGCGACGCAGGCGTCACGGATTTCCGCCAGGAGCGACAGCGAGATGCAGCCCCTTACTAAGTCTTACTAGTCACTCACAAGCGGCCAGACTCTTAGAATCCAGTGTTCAAGGGATATCCCACCAGACCCAGAGGCTACGCCCGAGACTTTACGCTGGCCTGGCAGCCAGCTGGGCAGTAAAGCTCTCTCACCTCAGAGCAGTACAGCCAAGCACCATCAATTGGTCACCAAAGAACGGTCGCAGGGGGCTGGTCAGGCCATTACGCGTTAGGAATGGGCTTAACGGGGCACTAGCCACACTCCATTCATCGCGCCCCTACGCCTGGGACCCCTCCATCCCAGTCTCTCACAACCTACGAGCGTTAAATGGTGTTATTTATAGAGGTTCCAAGCCTCTCTTCCCACGCATGAGTAGCAGTAGGGTCCTAATAGTAAAAGAAGAGAAAAAGACTTAATACTATTTTTTTTTTTTTTTTTTTTTTTTTTTTGCAGTCAGAGGAGAACAACCTTAACGTAAGCTAAAAGGACAGAGTAGGGATGGGATGGGGTCCTAGTACCCCACGGGGACGGGATTGTGCAAAATACTTCACCCGCCCTCCCGAAAGAGAGAGAGAACCTAAAGGAACTGGCAGCCAGTTCCTCTAGAATCCCACGACTTGGGACCGGAGGGCTGTCACACCCCAAGTATAAAGTTTACTACATCCAGAAGAAATGTGCATAACCTTTATACCCCCTGCGAGAGAGAGAGAGAGAGAGAGAGAGAGAGAGAGAGCTAGCGCTTCACCAGCTTGTATATTTTATTAAACTAACTGCCAGACAGGATTAATTATTGTCTGGACCCTCACGGTAATCTAATGGCCTTTGAGGTCCCACCTGAATAAATAAATAAATATCCATCATCAAATGTAATTACTAATTATTAATTATGGATTAATAATTATTTATGTAGCAACTGTTACAAAATGTTCACTTAACTTCATTCAGTAATTCCTGATACCAATTATCATAATGTAAACTGTATAAATTATATAAATTTTTATAACTATTCTAAATTAGATAAATCGTATAAATTTTGATAAATATAGTATTAAAATTGTACTAATGGTATTGTATAATTGTATGGTAAATTCATTGTAAATAACTGTAAAGAAAGACAACAACAAAAATCATAGACATTATGACACTATCCAAAACTGTAAAATTAACAATTTAATTAATTTTACCTCGAGATTGTCTACAGTATAACTCGCAAAGTTCTTTATCTTTGGGAGAAACATCCTCCCTTTTCATTACCCCGCTTATAGTCCTCAATGTCTTCAATTAAAGAATTAAATATCTTTCCAGCGAGAGTTACCATTCGCTAACGAGCTGTTAAAATGTCACGTCTCATCTGCAATTATCTTCATTTTCTGATCATTAAACCAAAGAGTGAAACAAAACGCGTCCGAACTTATTCACTTTTCCTTCCTTCCTTATTTGGAAATTTTATTAAAAGTTCATTATTTCGTGTCAGTTTATTTCATAATTGGCTCCCACTCCTCGGATGAATCCCAGCTCAGACCCCACTATTCTTCGAGACTAACAGCTTCAAATCTAAAGTGTTCCGATAACCCTGCTGACGCGCACACAGTAGTCGAGTGCACGACATATATATATATATATATACAGTAGGGTGCCACTTATTTGGGGTGTTTTTCATTTTTTGGGAATTTCTATCAGGACGGGCGCATTTCTGGTGTCATTCCGTCTAAAAACATTGTGTGTAAAATATTTTTGAAATAAAATAATAATTAGAACTGCCTCAACGAGGTCAAAGTTTATACTTTTTGTCGAAAAGTACTCATGGCGTTCTGTTATCATGTCAGTTTTCGTTTCGATAGCTGCTGTAGTTTCTGAGTTGAAAAATGATAACAGACAGACAGACGGACGGTCAGAGTCGTTGGTTTAGTCTTCCGCACTGGTGTACAGAAGACTAAAATGAGGTATTATACAGGGTGTAACACGAGTTTATCCAAATATTGATACAGGCGAAAGAACATGTTATTCTAAGTAGAAAATGGGTTGGGACGAGTTTTGCCAACACTAAAGTGTTTCATTCTCTTTTTCAGTGAGTTCTGAAACGACGTGATGGCTTCGGCAACAAGATCTAAAACAGCAGTCTATCTCCTGGGGACCGTGGACCACAGCATCACAGGAAGCATGCTGCCTACGGGAAAGCAGGCGCTTCAGTACTTTTTCCACCTTCACCTTGACGTCAAGAAGCCGATCAAGGAAGCAGCCGCTGAGACAGTGACTGCAGTTAAGGAATTCTGGGAGCGGTCCCGTATTCCTACGCAGAAAGACCAACGCGCAAGGGACAAGGTTCTCCGAATGTACGAGAAGTGGCGGGCTCTGAACAAGAACTCGAAACGGCGCACTGTGACCCAAATCAGGAACGAGGCCGAGTTCCTTCATCCCTTGACCGCCTCTTCGACATCGCACACGAACAGGCGATGTCGATGATCACAATCGAAGAGGACAGGGAGTTCCTGACGGGACAAAGGGCCGAGGTGCGGCGCGGCCGCATCTCCTCCACACGTGACATGACGCTGCACACTGAGGAGGAGCGTGCGAGGAGACAGGAAGCGGAAAGGAGCCGCCGGCAAGATGATGAAAGGGCGAACAGAGAGAGCCGAGAAGAACTCGTCGAACTGGCATCGAGCTCCAGCTCAGGTGCAAGCAGCCCGACTCGGTCACCGACACGCGTCGTCGCCGAGAAGAAGAGGAAGAGCTCTCTCTCCCGGGCCCGTCCACGTCGAATGCAGAAGCATCTACGACCCCTTTACCACCCAAGCGATTCCGCGCGTCGAAAAAGATGATCACCCCTGATCTCTCCGCAGCGATGGATCGGACGAAACTTACCGACCGAGAAGGTGTTTTTTTGCTGTCGGCGGCTGCGAGGAGCTTGGGCCACGACCCTGAGGAGCTGGTCTTGAACCGCGAATCCTCCCGCCGCGACCGAGCAAAGTTCCGTGCTATGGCAGCAGCGGAAATGAAGGCAGCCTTCCATCCTACTGTGCCGCTGACCGTTCACTGGGACGGGAAAATCGTACCAGCGGCTGACGGAGGCCCTGCTGAAGATCGCCTTCCAGTTTCTGGTGTCTGGGGAGAACGTCGACAAGCTTCTGGCTGTGCCCAGCCTCCCCGACGGCACCGGCCGCGCCATGGCGGAAGCCGTCCTCTCTGCCCTCGAGGATTGGGACATCAAGGGACGGATCTGTGCCCTCTCTTTTGACACCACCGCCTCAAACACAGGACTCTCAGGAGGAGCTTGCTATATCATTGAGCAGAAACTCGAGAAGACAGTGCTTCATTTGGCTTGCCGCCACCACATCCACGAACTGGTGTGCGAGAAGGCATTCACGGCGTGCCTCGGTCCCTCTACTGGTCCTGACATCCTCCTGTTCAAACGATTCGCCGCCCAGTGGGACTTCATCGATCAAACCAAAGCGAAGCCCTTCGAGGATGGAACCATGCCGCAGCACCTGAAGGACGCCCGCGACGACCTGCTGATCGAATTCAGCCGCCTCCTCGACGGTCAACATCCACATGATGACTACAGGGAACTTCTGGAGCTCTCTGTAATTGTGCTGGGCGGTCCGAACAAGCGGGGTGCCCGGTTCGCTCGTCCCGGCGCCTTCCATCGCGCGCGCTGGATGGCAAAAGTCATCTATGCCATCAAACTGTTCCTGTTCCGGGAACAGTTTCAGATGTCGTCAGGCGAAGCGGCTGGAATCCGGCGATTCACCATCTTCGCCGTGTCCATCTACGTGACGGCCTGGTACAAAGCGCCGCTCCCGGCAACGGCCCCAGCCGCGGACCTCGCGCTGCTCAAGGCCCTCGTCTATTATCCGGACTCAGCGGTGGCCAAGGCGACGGCGACAGTCTTCGCCAGGCACCTATGGTACTTGAGCGAGCGCCTCGTCACCCTGGCCATCTTCGACGAGGGTATCGACTTGGCGACAAAGCGGGAGATGATTAAAGCGATGGAAGAAGAGGAAGGATCGGAGGATCCCCCGCGGCGTATCAATGTGGACCTGTCCACCGCCTCAATCGCCAACAATACATTGGCCAAGTTCACAACGACTACATCAAAGGAGTTCTTCAAGGTTCTGGACATCAGCACCGCCTTCCTGCTCAAGGATCCGGAGGAGTGGCGGACGGACCCAGCCTTCATCGCCGCATCCCGCCGAGTCCAGGCCCTTCAAGTTGTCAATGACTTCGCGGAGCGCGGGGTGGCGTTGATGCAGTCTTTCAACCTGGCCCTTACCAAGAGTGAAGACCAAAGGCAGTTCCTCTTACAAGTGGTCGAGAAGCACCGCTGTGACTTCCCAACCGCCCGCAAGTCCACCGTGACCTCTGCAAAGTAGGCAACAATGAGAGGGAGATGGGCGCCCATGATACCCCCCCCCTTGAGGGGCTAATACTCGAGTTGAGGGGGACCTAGAGTTGAAAGTATGAAGTCCAGTTATATGTTTTAGGTCAAGATTAGTAGCTTGAACAAACTAGAAGTGATATTTTATTTGCTAGAGGCATAGAACATCATGATCTAAAATTTCTACTTTTCGAGAAAATATACAAACTTTGACCGTATTGAGGCAGTTCTAAATATTGTTTTATTTCAAAAATATTTTACACACGATATGTTTTGACAAAATGGAACCAGAAACGCGCCCGTTCCGATAAAAATTCAAACTTTCGAAAATAAGTGTCACCCTAATATACAGTGTATATATATATATATATATATATATATATATATATATATATATATATATATATATATATATATGCAGAGGCGGATTAAGACACCTCGGGGCCCCGGGGCAATGAAGAATATGGAGGCCCTTTTCTATAGCTTTTTACTAACAATACATGTACATGTACAGCACATAGTACATTTACACGAATTATATGTACGGTGCTCAGGCTAATTGAGAAACAAACTTAAAAGAACCTTAACACAGTGTATTTTGACGTTTGCCAAAACCAAACAGTATTAAACAAACTTTACTTTAGGCCTATAAAACATAAAATAAAACAGGGAATTTGTCAGTTTGTGTTTACTTTGTCATATTTAATCAATTAATCAAAGAAGTTTGCGAAATGAATTATATCATCGAAACTCAGTTGATTGGGGGGTCCCTCAAGCATGGGAACCTGAGGCTTCAGCCTCAATAGCCTCAGTGATAATCGGCCACTGTATATATGATGCAAACCCACAAGGAAAAGAAAAATGATTCCAAGGCCTTTCGTCATTCCCTGACGAGGTGTACTTCTGAATACACGAAAGGCCTTGGAATAATTTTTCTTTTTCCTTGTGGGTTTGCATCATTCATTCATTTCACGTGTTTAATTATGAAATTCGTCCCATATATATTAGGTCGGGTCGAAATTTTATATTGAAAAGGTACATATTGTGAGGGGTTTGAATGGAACACAGGAACCCCCTCATAAATTATTTTCGCTGTTTAAAGCCTCCTACTCCTGACACAATTTTTCACTGTTTTACCTATATTGAAGAATATTCTATTTATACGAGACTTACTCTGCATTCAGGTTTTTTGATGACATAAATCTTTATTAAGTATAATATTTTATTTAATAATGTACAGTATTAGGAAAATTAATTAAGTACAACAATATATTCAGAAGAAAAAATTAGAGGCATAATAAATGTACTAAAATTCAATTCACTTTTTCATTGTTCATTATCACATCAAAATGGAAGAAATTTTCAATATCATTAGGAAATTTTATTTCATATGTTTCTTACTCATTCCATTGGGCCTTCCATTCAAATTTGGGCAGTTTTCGCCTTGATTCTAATGAGTTTAAGATAAACTTTTGACGGTTGTCATATCCTATTCTTTCCTGACATGCCTTTGTTACTAGGTTCACTCCCCTTTCCACACTTTGACTGTGGCATGGAAAAGAAGCTATCTCCAGTGGCTTACATCGAGCCTGTAGTAGCTCATCGTCGCTAAAATTGTTTAGCAGCAGTGTGGAGGAGTAATGATCTCTTTTTGCCAATCGATCATCTCGGTGTAGTCAGTAGATTGGAAATTGAGGGTTCGAGGCAACTCAAAGTTTCTGGTACCTCGAAAATCCTGTTCTTGAAAGGATGATTTTCTGAATAGCTTGCTCCCTAATTTCTAGTCTCTTGTCAGTTACCATTGATACGAGAATATTTTCTGGGTGGGCAAAGTAGGCGTTATTCTTTAATACTGGTTCTATGATTGATCTATGTTGTTCATCTAAATTTCGAAGCAAGCACATTAAATGCCAAAAGTTATATGCACCATCAGTTGCATTAGGATGAGATTTTATCCAAAACCACCGTGGAGCATAGAACTGCATAATAATCTTAACAATATCTTGAAGGTTTTTATCGGGATTTGGCGTTGAGATATATAATCGAAGGACCCTGTTGGCTAGAGTTAGCCAGCGAGCATGGTGAAGGGTACCTGGGGATCGAGTGGACAGATCTTGAGAAGTGTCAACAGTTTGCACTGCCAGACACATATCATAGAGATATCTTTGGTCACTGCTTAGCTCCTTCACAACATTTGCTGGAATTTCTTTAATGTTTCCCTTTACGCGAGAATATTTGACTACCTCCAATTTTGTTAAATCTGTTTTCAGTTTATTCCCAATTGAACCCACAAAAGTATTTGGACTTGTTGTTTTACCATCATTGGCTTTGTAGACGTGCATAAAAGGCAGCTCATTCAAATGCAAGAGGCACACCAACCACTGCACTGGTCTGTTAAGATGAATTTCAACCAGTTTTATGGCTCCACCAATTTTTCCTGTATTTACAGGAGTACCATCACACAGTAAAGCTTTGATTGTATCTGTGCTGTTCGAGTCTGTAATAATAGTTATCATCTCTTCTGCTATGCAGCGAGCAGTTCCATTATCTGGTGTGACATGGTCTACATAGATGCTTCCAGGTTCTTTCACAATAACGTAGTGTTCTTCTTTTATCCTTCCACTTTTAGTTAATGTGTTATCTTTCCTTCTATCAAATCCAAGGTACTCCATCTTCAGATTTTCGGATTTAGACCTAAAAGTATTTGTTTCACCCATGCGATTTCTTTCTCTTTCTAATTTCTTTGTCAAGCATGTTGGTGTGGTTAAGGATCCCCATATCTTTTAAAGCTGCATTGACTATTGCAGCTGCAGCTCTACAACTTACACGATAACGATCTGCTGTTAATGCTAGGTTTTTATAGGAGTGCCTGTTCTGAATATTCTCAGTCAATTCTAAATCGGCCTCATAATCTACATCCTGACTCCCTGAATCTACATCCATGTCTTCTTCGGTATTTTTTATAAATTCCGATGGTAAAACAATGGTGGCTTCAGTCATTTCTTCTTGTGCTTTTAGTTGACGGTTTTGTGCTTCTTGGGCTCTTGTTCTTTGTTGAACAAGCTTTGCGATCAATTGGTCCTAACTGATTTTTTCTTTGTTTTTCACCCACAAAAGACTCCCATTCTGCCATTGGTATTTTATCCTTACACCTGCAAGATTTCCTATCAATTCCCTTATAGTATTCACAAGAAAATATATCAAACATTTCATCATACTGAGCTACTTTTAAGGCAAAACTTTCATTTCTTCGATGTAACGGCACCTTGTTCAACTTTGAGGCTTCTTCTATTAGTCGACTGACTTTAAGATAGATAACTTTGGTGTTGATCGTAGGAAAAGAAAATTTCATCCAAATATCTTCAATATCTTTTACAACAACCCTGTAAGAATCATTAGCAGTTGCTGATCCTTTTGATTTAGCTTCTTCACGACGGCGCACAAAAAGGTAGTGTCTCACAACATCTGCTTTTGAAGGAGTCATGGCTGCTGAGAATTCCGTACGATATCCAAAGGCTGCATTTGAGGACTTGCTTCTAGTAGTCCTAGTTTATATTCAGAAGTAAAATCAAATTATATGTAATTTATAATTATGATAATTCAAATTATAATTAAACCAAATGCAAATTATTTCTATTTATCTGAAAAATTATTTCTATTTATCTGAAACAAAAATATCAAGCATTAAACAAACAACTTATCATGTAACATATAACAACATTAAACATATGCAAATATGAAGGTAAAAAAGGGAGGAGGGGCATGTGATAGGGGTAGTAGGGTAGCACATGCTTGATTTTTTTAATATTTGTTAGTGATAAAAAAAACCTTCTCACATAGTGTACTTTTTAAGAAATAACATTTTTTTCCTTTAAATATATGCAAATATGAGGGTAAAAAAAGGGGGGGGGGGTATGTGCTAGGGGTAGTAGTAGCACATGCTTGATATTTTAATATTTTGTTAAGATGATAAAATGAAATTTCTCACATACTGTACTTTTTAAGAAATAAAAAATTTCCCATTTTCGACCCGGCCTAATATAAGTTATATATATATATATATATATATATATATATATATATATATATATATATATATATATATATATATAGTACGTCGCAGTTTTCTTTACGAGTCTTAGATTATTAAATGGTGTTTCTTTATAACCAAGTGGCTATGTCGTGGTAGCCCTGTTCAAAAATCAACTTTTTCTTATTTTCATAGGTTTCTGTACTTTTTCCCATGCATTTTGACCTGAAAAGGCCGAAAATCACAACCATTTTGACCTAGTTGTTGGGAAGCATTGCCGCATGGAGCTTTAAGTTTTCTGCCTTGAAATCGGCCAAAAGCACCAGTTCCGGGGTCCCTTGAATCATGTTTTGCACTATAACTTTTTATCTAAACAAGATAGAGCAACAAAATAGGCACCAAATTAAAGTGTTTTTAATCCTCTTTCTAACTTATACAATTATGATAGTCTTGGAACAAGAAATGGCACATTGGTACATACAAAGATTTCAGAAATATCACAAAATTCGTTTTCTCACACTCAAGGCAGACAAGGCGCCTTATTCATGACACAAATTTGAGATTAACATTTTGTCACAAGTCTAATCGATCAAGAAGTGAAAGCATTACATGATGATTAATTTCATAATGACATTACACAGTCAGTTGTTGAGAGTTTGTTTTCGAAGCTGTCAAAGCGGCGTCTGTTGAACTCCACAGCTTGAAGGAGATAGTCCCTTTGCTTGGCATCTGTTGTTATGACATTTGCAAAGTCGTCATCATCTTGACACCACGTTCAGCAATGTCATTCACCGCTTTCAGATTCTTAACATAGTCCAACGCTTTTCTGTAGTCCTCATTCTGTGGCCAAGACGTGACAGGTTCCAGAAGCCACTCGGATCCAATGTTCAGTGTGTCCAGCAGGAAATGTGATTCTGGGCCAGTGAGATCAACCAGGGTGGTCTTAGCTGTGACTCTCTGGAATAGAGGCTTTCCTGTTCTGAAGCTGTCTGGCTTCTCATTGGCATGTAACTGGGCAGCAATGTCGTGCTTCAATGTGTCACTCAATCTACTGCTGAACAGGGCAAATGGCACGACTTCCTGCGTCAGGTACCATTTGTGGTTTTCCATCTTATTAAGTACTGCATCAGCAAGCTCTGGGTCAGTTTTCTTGTACTTCAACATGTCCTGGATTAGACTTAGATCATTCACGGGAGCATCTGCAGCAGACATTGACATCATCCATACAGGAGTGTAGAACAGCGCAAGGAAGGTGTTGAGTCTTTCCAGCTTTGATACAGTGTCTTCGTCGTACTCAAGTTGATCTGCAAACATCAGCATTTTCATGGAGTACAGGTTTCTGGCCATCCATCTGGCCTGATGAATGGCGCCTGGTCGACTCCAGTGAATACCTCGAGGAGGCGTTCCTCCAAGAACAATGACTGTCAGTTCAGCCATTTCCCTGTAGTCGGCTCTTGGAAGCCTTTCTGCTGTTAGAATGTCTTGGAGTATTTCTTCACTGTTCTTCTTCTTTTCCTTCAGCCATTTGCTGTTGATAGCCAGCATCTTGGGTTTTCCTTGGACAAGTCCGTCCAAACATCCTTCAGATGCTCAAACAGGGATTATCTGGCCCCTTCACCTTCCCAAACAGCTTCTCCCAAACTGCTCCTACTAGGATTTCCAGGATGTGATGTCGACAGGCCAGATAAAACACCTTTTTGTTCAGCATTTTCTCTAGCAGTTTGGCAGCTCCTCTGTGAACTCCACTGTTACTGGATGTAGTGTCAAAAACAAGGGCAGTAACATTATCCGTAAGTTCCCATGTCTCCAGTAAATCCATTGAAGCCTCAGCCTGAGCTGTGCCAGAAGAATTGTCGATGACAGGTACTCCCAATAACTTTCCTTCAGTGTATGAAGGTGGACCAGACACTAGCACAGCTAAAGTCTCTGAGGTACTTCCAGGTTCACTGCCCAAGACATCTTTGAGCAACTTTCCATCCCAGTTAAGGCAGCGTACTGTGGGGGTTTTCACAAAACTTGGACATGTGACTCTGGCTGATATTATACCTGGACAGCATTCTGTTGCGACGTGTTGTTGAGGTTGAGATGACGAAGTTATCCAGATCAGCCCCTCCAGCTTTCAAGGTGGCAGAAACCATGGCAGTAACTTGATTGTCTGATAAACCAAGACGATCAGCTGTATTGCAGATGACATCACATTCCATGACCTTCCTTGGAAACGTCAAAGTCACACTAGTCACAGTGTCTTGATGGTGAGAACATCCAGGACGAGGCTGATGGTAATCCATGTCCTCTGTGTTAGCGTCGTTGTCAGTTGAGTCACCCCAGGTAATGTCATCCACATGAACAACTGCCTCTTGTTCTGCTGCAGCTGTAAAATAGTACAACATGTTAAGACAGTAATTGTTAAGTACATGCTAAATATCGCAATGGAGTAAAACTTAAAACTTTTTGTGACGTTCAAAGTAATTAGTTTTACCTTGTTCTTGTATGCTGCAGTCTTTCATTCCTCGCTGCTTGCTGCAGGGATCTTGTCTCAAAAATCTTGTCATGACCAGACATATGACCTTTCCTCTCAGTCTTTTGGTCTTCGTAGAACCTGATATCCTCATCTTTCTTCTCTCTGGATAACAGTCTGTTGTTCTGTATTTCCTGGATTGCATCTGGAGCTCCTATATCGAACAGGCTGTCTAATTCCAGCATAAATGCTCCTCTTTTTCCTCCAGGGTTACTTGCTCTTCCTTTGCTTTTCACCAGAGCACGATGTTTCTCATGTAGTTTCATGAAGAGCTTCATTGCGTTGTACTTGGTCATTGTCTTGATCCTAGCCATCTGCCAGGATGGGATGATAGATTCAACTGTTTCATATGCAAGGTCTTGAACCATGGGCCTCCCTGCATTTTCCGGTAAATTCTGAAGATTAAGGAAATACTGGAACGCCTGTCTGTTGGTGGGAAGCTGGGAACCACTGATAAAAGCTGAAGGGTATCCAACCAGGAAAGTTTCAGTGAGAGATCTGGTAGATGGCCCATTGACACCTGCCTGTGGACAGTACGTGGAGGTTCTGAGATATCAACTGTGCGCCCACGGAGCTCCCTCAGCTCCTTGCTTAATGCCATTGTGAAGTTGTAACTTGTAGATGGTTTCTAGATTCTGATTGAGTTTCTGTTGTTTCCTGAAAAATGATAGATAATTATTATTATTATTATTATTATTATTATTATTTTTTATTTATTATTATTATTAATATATTATTATTATTATTATTATTATTATATTTATTAATTTTATGCTCTTTCATTTGATACCTAATTTGTTGCTCTATCTTGTTTAGATCAAAAGTTAAAGTGCAAAACATAATTCAAGGGACCCCGGAATTGGCGCTTTGCCGATTTCAAGGCAGAAAATTTAAAGCTCCATGCGGCAATGCTTCCCAACATCTAGGTCAAAATAGTTGTGATTTTCGGCTTTATCAGGTCAAAAAGCATGGGAAAATGTACAGAAACCTATGAAAATAAGAAAAAGTTGATTTTTGAACAGGCCTAAATTGTCGTGGCCATTGTCATAACACTGCTTCCCACCGATCAGTGAAGTTACTGTAAACGACATTGGGTCTGGAAAGTAGTTGGATGGGAAACGTCCTCCGCGTCCAGATTATGTTCGCATCCTGTAAAGCCATAGATTCCCTCTGTCATATGACTTAGATGTTGCGAGTGAAGTTAAACAACATCATTCCATTAATAACTAAGGCTAACTAAAAATTCTTGGACCTAGTATGTTTCATGGATGCTCTCGATTTCCTACGAAATTGCAAACAAGGGCAGTCGATGACCCTGATTTTGTTTCTGCAATCGGTTTTCTTGAGAAACCTAACCTAACCTAACCTGACCTGACCTGACCTAATCGAGTTTCTTATACTATTGTTTTTTGCAAGATATCGCACTAATTCTTGTCACTTTTTGTGAATTTGTACGGCGTAAGCGCCACACCAGCTTGGACTTATTCAAAAATATGTTGGAGTGTATTGCGTCGTTTCAGTAAATAAATTTCTTCAATATCCAATAACATTTTTCTTTATCATTTCTCAGAAAACCGATTGCAGAAACAAAATCAGGGTCATCGATTGCCCTTGTTTGCAATTTCGTAGGAAAATCGAGAGCAGTCCATGAAACATACTAGTCCCAAATTCTTACATGGAACGAAAAATTTGAAATTGTCTGTAACAGAAAAAACGAAAAAAAAAATCCATTAAATATTTAGGATAGATCAGATTAGCCTTTTAATTTTGTCTTCAAATAAGTCTTATAACTACAGGTGTAAAGAGTACATCAGTAATCAATTATTCCTGTACTGGAGTACCTGTTTGTTGTACTCGTATTCGTACTCGTACTCGAGGTAATCTGAAATCGCTGTAATCGTACTCGTACTCGACCAATCAACTCTCGTGACCAATTACCACGTGCTACTAATTTGTCTAGGCTGTTCGGTAACTATAGCAACCTATAGCTTCAAGAATGTTTTAGAAAACCTTTAGCAGACTATAAATGCTTGCGCAGGGCATCGCGGAGGTTAGTATTAGTTAGAGATCTGTAGAGATCTGGTGGTATCTGACGTCAGTGGAAGGTTGCACATATAATATATATATATACAGGGGTGTCCCAGAATTAACTATCTATTTCAATGAAATCGGACATTTTTTAAAAACACACTTTTATTTATGTTTATCATGTTTAATATGTGTTAAAATGTATAAATTTCTAAATTTTTTTCATAATTTTATTTTCATAATTTTTTCATAGTTTTTCATAGTTTATTTTCATTCTCTTTCAGAACCCTATTAATAATGAATACACAAGAACGCATCTTTGTTGTAACATCCCGTATCAAAGGAATGCAATGTAATGAAATCAGAGAAAAATTTACAAGAAGATTCCACAGAACCGGTCCTACAGACAAAGCGATTCGTGAACTTGTGAACAAATTTAAAAGAACTGGATCCGTACACGACGAGGTGGGAAGAGGACGCCCAAGGACAGCACGTAACAGTACCGAACAGGTACGACAATTGTTTGAGGATGAACCAACAACTTCGGTTAGGGAGGCCGGTCGAAGACTCAACATATCCAAGACAACAGTTCATAGAATCTTGCGTTCGACACTGATGAAAAAGGCTTTGATACGGGATGTTACAACAAAGATGCGTTCTTGTGTATTCATTATTAATAGGGTTCTGAAAGAGAATGAAAATAAAACTATGAAAAACTATGAAAAATTATGAAAATAAAATTATGAAAAAAATTTAGAAATTTTTACATTTTTAACACATATTAAACATGATAAACATAAATAAAAGTTGTTTTTAAAAAATTTGTCCGATTTCATTGAAATAGATAGTTAATTCTGGGACACCCTGTATACACATCTGAGTTTTACAAGGTATGTATTTATATTTTTAGTTTTTATTTATTTTTATAAGAAAGCCGAGTTATTTTGATGGAATATAAAACATCTTACAAAACATGTTGAATAAAGCATTACGTAATTGACATTACTTATAACTTTATAATTACATGTGATATATATATATATATATGTGATATATATGTGATAATATATATTATGTAACAGTAACGCAAATACATTTTGGTCCTTTCGTGTCCATTTTTCATTTTCCATTATAATGTGTTCATATGGTCTCATAATCATAACAAATAAGCTTTGCTCATGCAAGCACCAGGTAAAGCACTGAAAAACGTTGTACTCGTACTCAAGGTAATCTGAAATCGCTGTAATCCTACTCGTACTCGAGGAAATCCGAAGTATCTGTAATCGTACTCGTACTCGCATAAAATTCAACATCCACATCCGCACCTGCGGGACGCGGATGTATACTATTTACTAAATTGCTGTTTTTGAAGCACAATTTGCCCTTCATCCAGTTCAAATACTAAAACTTGTGCATCCTTCATTTGATCTTTAATGTAACTGGCAATGTCTGTTGTGTATTTGTATAATTAATTGTTCATGCTACAATACATAACAATGTCATAAGCATATTACTGTCCAAAGGGTGGTGGTTGGGGAAAGTAGTTGGTGGGATGCAAGACGAGTTGGGTCCCCGTCCCGCATCTTGGTAACATACAGTTGTGTGGCGAAAACTCTTCCAAAAAGATAAGAGTGTATGTAAAAAAATTAATTACAAAATAATAATATTCTAAGATCTAATATTATTGAATATCTAATATTTATAACTAACCAAAAATCGAAAGTCAATTAATAAATTAAGTATGAATTTAAACTATCATATTATCAAACTGACAAATTTATGCATGAATATCCGCATCTGCATCCGCACCCGCGGATGTCGAAATCTGACATCCGATACATCACTAATATATATATATATATATATATATATATATATATATAACTTGAACATCTTTCCCCTCCCATGAGTGATATGTCTCAATTTCAGAATAATTAGAACAGCACATAAAACACACACACACACACACACACATATATATATATATATTTTTTTTGTTCATGTGTTTCAATTGCATCATTATTATGAATAACATTTCTAATTTCATAAAAACTCAACAAAATTATTGGTCGGTTTTGATCATTTTCGAGAAATCACAAACACAAAATTTATTTGACAAGATATCATATTTCAGATATATATATATATATATATATATATATATATATATATATATATATATATATATATATATATATATATACTGTATATATATATATATACTGAACCCGCCCAAAGACACAATTTTGGGTTTAAAGACGGACGTATAATGGAAGGTGCCGTAAACATGCTATTAGAAAATGTCTATCACAACTTAAACAGCAAAAAAAAAAAAAAACACACTGCTTCGGTTTTATTCAACTTGTCAAGAGCATTTGATACACTTTCGTATGAAATCTTATTGAATAAACTTCACATATACGTAATAAGAGGAAATTTCGGTGATTGGTTCAAATCGTACCTGATAAATTGTCATCAATTTATCCGATAGGGTGATGTTAAATGGTGCTGTTCCGAAAGGATCTGTTCTTGGTCCATAAACTGTTTTTAATTCACTTCACATCAATGAATTTTATTTGTTGACTACATTAAATTGCTTACAGTAAGCAGATGATATCATACTTTTTCCCATCATAATTTAGACCTGGTAAATGAAACGAACGGGCAATTAGATCATGTTTATAAATGGATATGTTCTAATAAACTTCATTCATTCATTTTTTTTATGCAGGAAGGAGGCGCCAAGGGCAAATGCTCGCAAAAGTTCCCCCACCCCCTCCATAGAAGAAGAAGAAGAGCCAAAATCAAGGTCCGAGGTTTTCGAGATGCCTAAACACTGTACGTTTGGTAAATGGGAGGTCATAGACAAGAGGAAAGATGAATTGAGGAAGATTGTTCCAGAGTTGACTGGTTGAGTAGATGAAAGATTGAAAATACAGATTAACTCTTGCGTTAGACAGTTGGACAGAAAAGGATTGAGAAAGTGTAGAAAGTCTGGTGCTGCGTGCACTCCTTAAAGGAGGAGGCATGCAGTTAGAGTGTTCAGAAGAGCAATGTCCGTTATAATAGCGATAGTAAAGAGAGAGTGAGGCAACATTGCGGTGAAAAGAGAGAGATTGAAGACACTCAGTAAGAGGCGGGGAATTGATGAGACGAAAAGCATTTGATTCCACCCGGTCAAGTATGGCTGTGTGGGTTGAACCACCCCACACATGAGAAGCATACTCCATACAGGGGCGAACAAGACCAGAGCATTTTTTAACCTAGTGAGTGGGCGACATGAATGTCACCCAGTGAAGAAAATTTGTCGCCCAGTAAATAAAATTTTAGGGCACTGGTCGACAAGGAATTTTCATAATTTGTAAATATAGAATTGTCTTGGGAGTTGTCTTCGGAGCATTGTCTTGGAAGCCATATAAAGACATATAAGACATGCACATATGCCACAATTAGAACTGTTTATCATAAATGTAAATATGAAATTTACATTGAATATTTATATATAGATAATGCTAGTGTTATTTCAGACCACACGGAGATGGTGGCCTGATTAGGGAACATCTGGATCCAAAGTATCCTTAATCCGTGATGCGTTCAGCACACTCGGAAGGGCCCCTGCCACGGGAGCAGTAATCCTTCCATGGGAAATACAC
This sequence comes from Bathynomus jamesi, assembly GCA_023014485.1. Lineage (NCBI taxonomy): Eukaryota > Metazoa > Arthropoda > Malacostraca > Isopoda > Cirolanidae > Bathynomus > Bathynomus jamesi. Next base: position 870,199 of record JAJOZX010000046.1, on the reverse strand, counting down.
ATAACTACTGCCTGAGGGCCTCTCAATCAGCGGCGCCGAAGTGCCAAAGGCGTCTCCTCTTCGGAGGATCCAAAGGCCGAATTAGAGTGATAGGACAGGAAACAGATATAAAATTGTGATGGGAGGAGCTCAACTCAATGGAGAGAAAAGTTTGACAGAGTAAGAAGAAGGATGAGAGGTGAGAAATAAATCCAGAATGTTGGGCTTATCTCCAAGGCGATCGGGGATACGAGTTGGGTGCTGTACAATCTGCTCTAGGTCAGTGAGGATAGAAAAGTTGTAAGCTAGTTCACCAGGGATGTCAGTGAAATGGGAGGAAAGCCAAAAGTGGTGGTGAACATTGAAATCTCCTAAAATGGAGATTTCAGGAAAGGGAGAATTGGATAGAATGTATTCCACTTTGGAAGCGAGGTAATCAATGAATTCTGGATAGCCAGTAGAATTAGGGGAAAGGTAAACAGCAACGATGTATTTAGTTTCAGATTTTCATGAAAGCCGTAGCCAGAGAGTATAGAAATCGGAAGATTCGAGTCCGGGAATACGAGAACAAGTTAGGTCATTGTGTACATATACGCAACATCCACCTTTGGAGTGAAATTGAGTATAAGAAAGTTAGAGGGTGCAGAAAAGTGGTGGCCCTCAGTTGTCCAAGACACCTGAATTTCAGTGAGGAAAAGAAAATGAGTTTTAGAGGAGGAGAGGTGGTGTTTAACAGATTGAAAATTTGAGAAAAGGCCACGAATGTTGAAGAAGTTTAAGAAAAGAGAATCAGACAGAGGCCCAGAACCTCTCGAATGGGCAGTAGCAGATGCAGCCCCTCTGCCCGCGTCTGCGTTCCCGGTATCGGCAGCGGGGAAGCCAGAAGTGGGAACATTTATGGTTCCCTCCCTACGGGACTCCGAGACTCATGAAGTTGATGCCTTTTTTTTTTTATTTTGTAAAGATTATGTAGTATGTAAGAAGCATGTATAGCTGCCCGCATATGTAATGTTCCTCGCCTCACAGGCGACTCCGTACATGTGGCAACGCCGCAGTGTTAGTCAAGGCGCCCCAACTTGGGGAATGTGGGATGGAGGGGGAACAACCGAGTCCAAGTCTGTGTTCATAAAGATAAACAATTAATATGATCGTGAACAGCGTTGAACTCCATGTAGTTTACTAGTCTTATTCAGTAATAAGGTTCCATTATGATTACTACAAATCTATATGAACAGCCACCGAGTCTGAAAATTAATCCAGCTCAAGATAAAATTGCACAGTGAGGTCGGATAATTGGTATGCGGGAAGCAGGCCTCTCTGTAGCTGACATAGCCATGGAACTGGGAATTTCGAAGCCTACCGTTCGACGCTGGGTGTAGAAGTGGCAGGAAACTGGGAATCTGCTAGATCGTCCTGAGTGTGGGGCACCAAGAAAGACCACCCCAGAAGAAGACCGGAGAATAATCAACGAAGTGCAGAACGATCCTATCAACAGCGCAGTCGCCATCTGGGAAACACTACATATGGGCGTGTCAGTGGACACCGTAAGGAGACGGTTGCATGAAGCAGGATATCACCACTGTAATCCTACCAAAAAAGAGAGGATCGAGGAACGACATTGTCAGGCCAGGCTCTCGTTTGCTTGGCAGCATATAAATGATAATCTCGCATACTGGAGCAGAGTTATCTTTTCTGACGAGAAGACGTTTGCGTCTACAACTCACGGCCGTCTTCGGTGTTGGCGACAGGACAACACGAGATATGCCCGCCAAAATATTTACAAAGTGGCACGGAGTGGGCACGTGACGGCGAATGTGTGGGGATAGATGCACCTGCAAGGACTAGGAGAGCTGACTGAGATCCACGGGAGGTTTACTGCAGATCAATATATACAGATCATAGAGGAGGTGATACTGCCTTCTGTACGCACGTATGCCTTGCCCTATCCTGAGCAGATTATCTTTATGTTGTATTTGTGTGTATAGAATATTATACTATTACTAGAGTAAGATTTATGTGTATTACACGCATTTGTATGTCCGGTTTCCACATTTACATGGGACAAATAATGGTCATAAATTGTTCTTTAACTCTTTCAGTACTATGACAACACTTTAGGATTTTATTCTGGATAACTGCAGACTGTATTATTTGTATGACGGCACACAATTACATTTAACTGAGAGAAACCCTTAATGCAGAGGGGTTTAAACCTACCTCGAATAGCGGGTTACTGATGAAGCGTATGGATGAGATATAATTTTACTTTTAATATTTAAAATCCCTTTGCAAGACAACTCTCCCATCGACACCGCCAGGATTGTCAGAGGGTGGTTTGAGGAGCAGCGAAATCTAGAACTACTGAACTGGCCTAGTAAGGTGTGACCTCAACACCATTGAGAACGTGTGGGGGAATGTGGTGAACTCATGGGAGCCTGGGCAGGAGCGGACCAGCCGCCAGTTGCTGGATCACACTATGGCTGAGTGGGAGATGTTCCGAAGGAACCCACACATCATACGTAACCATGTTGCATCTATGCCTCACAGCTTACAAGATGTAATAGACAATAATGGGGAATGGACCAAATACTAACTATGAACTGGGTATAGTTGTGCCATTTATGTTAAGCTATGGCAAATTGTGAGCATTTTGTATGATAAACTATTTAGTAAAACATTCTCAACCATTGCATATTTGTTGTAATAAAGAATTGGTGTATATATAAATATATATATATATATAATATATGTATATATATAAATATAATATATATATAAATATATATATATACAATATATGTATATATATATAAATATAATATATATATAATATATGTATATATATAATATATAATATATATATATAATATATATATATATATATATACAATATATGTATATATATAATATATAATATATACATATATATAATATATGTATATATATATATAATATATAATATATATATATAATATATATATATAATATATGTATATATATATATAATATATGTATATATAATATATAATATTTATATATATATATTATATATATATAAATATATATATATATATATGTATAATATAATATATAATATTTATATATACAGGGTGGGGCACGGGAACCAAGTGTTTTTGGAATAATCAGGAAAATGATATTATTTTGTAAAGAAAATATATTGGTAGAACAACATTCGTAAGAACATAGCATTTCATGTCATAATAATCATGTACCGAAAATTATATCTGGCATATGATGTCCTTGGCCGTCGACGCATTGTTGAAGGCGTTTACGAAAATTGGCCTCCACTCTTCCCAGCAGGTCTCTGTTGATTTGGATGATTTGTTGACGGATCGCTTCCTTCAATGCATCTAATGTACGGGGCTTGTCCTCGTAGACACGTGACTTGAGGTACCCCCATAGAAAGAAGTCACATGTGGACAAGTCAGGGGACCGAGGGGGCCATGCAATGTCACCAAATCTCGAAATGAGATGGTTGGGAAACAGGGGGCGAAGAACAGCCATTGACGCTCTGGCGGTGTGTGGCGTGGCCCCATCTTGCTGAAACCACAAATGTCGACGAGCAATACGCCTTCTTCGTAACTCAGGGATGAAAAAGGTGTTCACCATCTCAATGTAACGCCCAGATGTTATGGTAACGGTAACCCCATTTTGTTCGAAGAAATAGGGACCGATGACGCCAAACTTTCCCACCGCGCACCAAACTGTAACCTTAGGGCTATGCAGCGGTTTTTTCATGAAGTTGTCGCGGATTTTCAGCAGCCCAATACCGACAGTTTTGATTGTTGACGGCCCCATTAAGGTGGAAATGGGCTTCATCACTCATTACCACCATCATGTTTTCATTCTGCTCATAAAGTGCAAGCATTTCCTGTGCAAAATTCAGTCGTTGGGGCAATCGTTTACATTCAATTCCTGCACCATCGCTAACTTGTATGGGTGAAAATGTAATTCTTCATGCAAAATCCGTCTAACAGTACGATTGCTGATTCCGAGTGCAGCTGAATGTCTCCGAGCAGAGCGGCCTGGGCTTTGCAACATCGCTTGTCTGACCCTTTCAACGTTCTCTGGAGTACGCACAGTGCGTTGCGGCCCCTTCGGTTTTGTTTTCATTATTGAGCCTCCTGTTCGAAGATTGTTAACCCAACGTAAGATTGTGTCACGAGCGGGAACAGAGTCATTTCGATGAATGTTGAATCTGCGGCGAAACGCACGCTGAACTGCTGTCACTGACTCGCCACTCCTAACAAAATGATCATACGCGAACATGCGGTGTTCTAACGTCCACTGCTCCATGATGGCACCTGAAAGATAAAGGTGAGTGTTAGTTAAAGTTAAATGCTATGAACCCAGGAATGGAATGCTACCTACCGCACGCCCCTCCCATTCCTAATGGCCGATTACTAGCTATTCAAAAAACACTTGATTCCCGTGCCCCACCCTATATATATATATTATATATATATATATATATATATATAATATATATATGTATATATATAATATATAAAATATATAATATATATATATATATATATATATATATATATATATATATATGTTATATATAATATATAAATTGATTGTTTGTTTGCCATTGTATTACAGTGTACAAGAATAGAAATAAATGAATGACATGTTTATCTAACCATTTATTCGGGGGAAAATATTACGGAACTGTACCAAGCTGTTTTACTTGCAATTTTCAAAGTGCCCTCCCTCGTGATCGATGCACAATTGCAACCGAAAAAACAGAAATCGGGCGCTACTTTTGACTCACCCTGTATATATATATATGTATATAATATATGTATATAATATATGTATATATATAATATATGTATATATATAATATATAATATATATATATAATATATATATATAATACATATATTAATATATGTATATATATAATTATGTATATATATAATATATGTATATATATAATATATATATATATATATATAATATATGTATATATATATATATATATATATATAATATATGTATATATATATATATATATATAATATATGTATATATATATATATATATATAATATATGTATATATTATATATATATATATATATATATATATATATATATATATATATATATATATATATATTCCTTGTTAAGATCTAATATCATCTCCACATTGATAATACAAATACAATCTGGAAAAGATTATTGATATAATAGGCATCAGCCACAAACCGGTTGTGATATCCTGCTTCATGCCACCGTCACTTTATGGTTTCCACTGACACGCCCATATGTAGTCTCTCCTGGACGGCGACAGCAAGTAAACCATGTCAACACCACGGTTTGGCCCATCAACGTCATTTCACAAACATTAGTATAATACTGTATGAATTTATAAGTATATTTAATATGTTTATGCTAGTATAACCGTTGATTATTCTTATGTGATTTTGATAATCAGTTACTGTTATTCAGAAGATCGAAACTGTTACCAAGTGTAACAATCGATAAGCCATTTCCCACTAACTCTCTCTGCCCCTTTACCTCGCTCTCTCTCACACTGTCTCAATCTTTTTTTCGCTCAATGTCAAAACATATATGTATAATCGTGTAGATTCGTAAGTTAGTAAAAGTTTAAAGCTGCATACGGACTCTACAAGCAGCTTTATTAGTATTGTTACATAATGATTTAATATACGCGAGACTGGTGGGTGGGGAAAGGGAATGACGGAGTGTAGAGGATGGGTGTGTAATGTCTATATTTGGTTCAAATTCACTAGTATATAAAAAGCCGTATTGTGGTGTCTGTTCATATAGACTTGCAGTAATCATAATGGAACCTTATTACTGTATAAGACTGGTAAACATTGTGTTCATAAAGATAAACGATTAATATGATCGTGAACAGCGTTGAACTCCGACATTACATTATAATTAGGGGCCATTCAAAAATTACGTAACGCTATTTTTGCTAAAACTTGACACCCCAGATCCCCCAGGAACGTTCTATAACGCTAGACTAGCACCCCTAAGATGTTATGTAGCACTTCCCACACCTCACACGTTACGGAACGTTACACGGAGGGGTGTCAGGTTTTAGCAAAAATAGCGTTACGTAATTTTTGAACGGCGCCTTACCTCTATGTCAATGCTATGTTGTTGGACTCGGTTGTTTCCCCTCCACCCCAGCTTCCCCCATTTGGGGTACCTTGACTTTCGCTGCGGCGTTGCCACATGTACGGAGTCGCCTGTGAGGGGAGGAACATTACATTTGTGGTCAACTGTACATGTAGTGAGGAATAGGAAGAGAAGTGTGTGTTTCAGAGCATGCTGGAACTGCTCACAGGGAAGATGAGACACGGAAAAAGATCAATTGAGGAGGACAGTGACAGGAGAAACGGGAGTTCCAGCACTCCCTATCTTCTGTCTAACGTCCCCCCCACCGAAGTACTTCCCTGGTCGATTCGTGTTTACAATCTCCTCCTCCAAAGGAGGACAACTTGACAACGTCATCGTATATGATTATTACCACATAACATATAAATACAAACTATCAATTAAAAATTGGGAATACTTCTTTTACTAGAGTGAATAAAGGTAAAATGTTTGGTATTAATTTAGTCGAAAAACTAAATTTTAAAAGTCATGTACAACATATCACATCCAAAATATCAAGATTTCTCTTCATATTATTTAAACTAAGAGATTTCGTCAAAACGCCCTCTTTACCCTCTATTATTCCTTTATCCATCCACATTTATTATATTGCATTACAACATGGGGTAGCTCAAAGAAATATATAAAACATCTCTTGGAAGTCATTCATAAAAAAAAAAAAGTTTGCGTACTCTCTCAAATGATGATGATAAAGTCATATTTCCCCCAATGTTTGCTAAATATTTTAAAACAAAATGACATACAAATTCACTGTTGCTCTCACCATGTTCAAAGTTTTCAATAAAATTCAACATACATCACCCATTCAAAGAGCAAATATACCATCATTATAACACTAGAATCCACGGAGATTTTATAAGCAAACCAAACTACTGTATACAGTGGAAACTGTGAGAAATTCATTCTCTCTCAAAGGAGCAGTTGTATGGAATGCAATTTCCATAAATATCAGATGGACTTCATCACTAAATGTATTTCGCAGATCACTGAAGAAATACTTGAATAGCTCCTACTGATATATAAGTTCACTACCGGCATTATGACTACATTAATTTTATAATTTTATAATTATTAATTATCTAAACTTATGTAATTATTTAATTATGACTTCCACAAAATCCTACCTTATCTCAACTACCTTTAATCTTTCTCCACTTTCATTAACCACTTTTAATTTCATAATTTGTTAATTTTATTTCATTAACCAACACTTATTTTCCTTATGCCAAGTACTTTCATAAAATTTATCTTTTGTTTACTATTATTATTGAAATTTATTTCATTATTTTTATTATATAATTAATAATAATAATATTTATTATTATTGTTATTACTATTACTATTACTTGCCATTTCACTTCCCTTATGTAATAAATAAAGTGAATCCTTTTATGCTTCCAACGGCATATTCAGATTAGAATACTGTAAATATATTAATGTCATATTAGATATCTAAAAAGTACTTTATAAGTTTACGTAAATTCTTTATCTGAATAAAGTTTATGAATTTTGAATTGTCTTTCTTTTGTACCACATTTTAAAATATTATACTTTTCTATCAGAATTTCTCTGCTCGCAGTTTTCACAGTTATCGTTGCAGTCTTTATTTCAAGCGTTTCTGTTGTGCATGACAGGTCCGTAGTCATTTTATCATTGACTTCCTTTATTTTTATATATATATATATATATATATACAGGGTGTCCCATAAGTCCGGTCTCATAGGAAAATTTATTTCAAACTAAATTTACAAAAATAATACATTAGAACTAACAAACATATTCAAATTGATGTCTTGTTTTGGGACCTTTTTTTTTGTTGCAGGTAGAATAACACGCAATGGCTAATATGGAAGTGAGTTACACTCGTGAGGAAAAGGCCTTTTCTTGGAGTTTTAACTCGCGCCTTTTCCTCAGGAGTGTAACTCACACCTTTCCCTCAGGAGTGGTAGGGCATTGAAAAGCTTTGGGCCTCGTATTCTGAGGGTATTTTCCATCCTCGTTTTCATGGCCCCCTGTCCCACAGCAGCTGAGACTGTACAAAATCTGCCTCTTCTCTCATTCCAGTTTTTTTTATTTCATTTCTACGGTTAGGGACAAACCCTCAAGTATTTTCCATATGTATATTATTGTGTACTGCTCGCGCCTTCTTTCGATAGAGTAGAGTTTCAGGGATTGTAGTCGAGACCAGTAGTTTTCATCTTCCGTTTCCTCTATCTTAGACATAAAAGTACTTTGTATAGCTTCAATTTTCGCAATGTCTCGTTTTCTGTGTGGGCTTGTGAGTACTGAGCAATACTCAGTTATTGGTAGGACTACACTCTTCCATAATTTGAGCATGATGTTTGCTTTTCTGTTGCGGAAGCTCCTCCAGATGGTTCCCGTTATTTTTCTAGCCGTTCTAAGTTTGATGTTGTTGTGCTCTCTGAATTCTTTATTCGACGACATTATTACTCCAAGATCCCTGACCTGTGGATTTGGTGCTATCTCTTTGTCTTGCAGAGTTTTGTACCTTTTATTCTGCAGCTCCTTGTTATTACCATATCTTAGAAGTTGGAATTTTTCTTCGTTGAACTTCATAGTGTTGTCTTCTGCCCACTTGAATAATGTTTCAATGTCGTTTTGTAATTTTCCTGTGTCACCTTTGTTCAATATCTCCTTACATATCTTTGCGTTATCTGCGAAACATGATACAATACTGTCCTTAATATCTGCATCAATATCTGCAATCATTATTATGAACAGCAAGGGAGCTAATACTGTCCTTTGTGGGACAGAGCTCACGACTTCAGAGACTTCCGATTTAACTCCGTTTACCACCAGTCTTTGTGTTCTTTGCGTCAAGAAATTAAATATCCATCTTCCTAGTTTTCTAGTAATTCATGTATTCTTAAGTTTGCGTGCTATTATTCCATAGTCACATTTATCGAAGGTTTTAACAAAGTCATTATACTGTATATTACATATATCTTTGTCCTCGACACAATGTTCCCAATATTTTCTCTTGGTGGTTAATAGCTGTGATAGGCATGATCTTCCAGCCCTGAAGTCATGTTGATTTGGGTTGTATAAGTCCTTTTCTTGTAGGTAGTATGTAGTTTTGTCTCTAATTATACGTTCAAAGCACTTTATAAGGTGTGAGGTGAGAGCCACTGGCCGATAATTTTTGGGCATTTCTCTGTTACCACCTTTAAATAGGGGGGCAATGTTCGCGTTCTTTAATGGTAATGGAATTTGTCGTGTGTCGAGTGATTTCCTCCATAGTAAGTATAGCGGTTTGGCAATACTCTCTACATTTCTTCAGAAACGTGGCACTCCATGTGTCTGGCCCTGGCGCTGAATTGTTTCGCACCTGTGATAAAGCCTTAATTACATCTCCTTCCGAGAACTCTAAGTCTATTAATAGGTTTGTTCCGGAATTTGTTCTTGGCTGATTTGTATCTATGTCGAAAAATTTGTCTGGGTTTTCTACTTTCATCTCGGACTTGGGGGTGCTAAACAGAGAGTTAAAGTGTCCCTTAACCAGTTCGCTTATTTTTTTTCGGGTCATTTGTGTATTTGGCTTCCCCGTCTATCAACGAACTAATACTCTCCTTACACTGCATTTTCCTTTTCGCAAACGTAGAAGTATTTTGGGTTATTTTTTATGTTTTCTGCTACCTTGTTTTCCTTCTCGTTTGTCTTACGTATGAATGTTTGCTTCAGGTCCATTTCTATTTCGCATAGTTTCCTCTCTAGTTTGAGTCTCTTTGCATCAGTTCTGCATCTGTGGAGATGTTTTATGGTTTGTTCCCGTTGTCTGAATAGTGTCCTAATTTTCCTCTCGAGCTTGCTACGTTTTCGTTTTTGTCTCTCTGGTTATGTTTCAGTATTATAAGTTTGGTTTCAGTCTCTATTATACATAGTATTTCTTGCGGAGTCTTCTCGTGAAGTAGCAGTTCCCAATCTACTTCCTTTAACTCTCTATTTACATCTTCCCAATTTACTTTCTTTGAATTTATGTTGAAGGCTTCAAATATTCCTTCCGACTCTCTGGGATGCGTTTTCGGATCTCTGGATGCTAATTTATTTATTATTATCTCGTTGTTATTTGTCAAAATTAAATCCAAAACGTTTTCTCTTCTAGTGGCTTCACAGATTTCCTGGGTAAGGGTGTAATGTTCCATAATATCTAATAGCATTGTTGCTTGGGTTCTATCGTCTTTTGTAATGTAGCCATGAAACTTCTCAACATATAATTATAACTTCGTCATTTTTCTTCAGTGTTATGAACAGGAAATTAAGATCTCCTAAAATTAGAATATTTGTTGCTGGAGTTTCAAGTAATTTTAATATGTTTTGTATTTCATTTGTAGCAAATTGAAATTCACTTTTTGTGGTGTTTGGTGGTCTGTAGATGTTCATAATGGTTAGGTTCAGTTCTTTTACTTCTAATATAATAACTTCGACTGTGCTGTTTGATTTGTTTACCTTCACTTCACATATGTATGTGTTTTTCACGTATATACAACACCCTCCCCCTCGTCTAGCCACTCTATCTGCTCTGTGTGTGTTGTAGTTCAGCATTACTATTTCAGTATCTTCGATGCAGTTTTCAAAGCTTTTTTCGCACTTATGTAAGTGTGTTTCCGTTATGCATATGATATCTATGCTGGCTTCGGTAGCTAAATTCTGAAAGTATTGTAATTTGCAGCCTCCATGGTCAGTATAGATGCCTCGTATATTTGTGTATAAAACATTTACCGGGTTTCTAATTTCCGTGTTCGGTTTTCCTTTCCTGGTCGTTTCCAGGTCGATGTCGGTTCCTGTTTGGTTGTATTGGTTGGGCCGCTGCATTTGGGAGAATTGGGGTTGCGGCCCTTTATACCACTATGGTTGGTGTATTATCAGTGGGTGGCGTTGGATAGAGGGGCGATGTATGTAATGGTATGGTGAATATATCTGTGGAGTCGTGTCTTTTCTTGTTAGTAGAGAAAGCTGTGCTTTTATCGTTCTCATTTCCTCTGAAAAATTTGTTTCATTGCTCCTGTTGTTACGTCTAATTCGGATGTGACCTGTTCCTCCTCGTTCTCTTCTTTGCATACTCTTTATGTAAAAATATGGCACTCTATATTTAGGCATTTTTTCTCTGTCAGTGACTGTCTGCAAATAGTTTAATTATATACATAATATATATATATATATATATATATATATATATATATAATATATATATATATATATACATATATATAAAATGAAAAATAACGCACTGTCGCGACGAAGTATGATGAAGGAAACCACTCTTCAGGAAGCTGTAAATTTTTATTTCTTAACACCAATACAGTTTCGGCTCCTCGCGAGACCTTGTCAGTTGTGGTAATGTTGCCACTTACCAATTGACAAGGGCTCGCGAGGAGCCTAAACTGTATTGGTGTTAAGAAATAAAAATTTATGTCTTCGTTACGAGTGGTTTCCTTCAACATACTGTGTATATATATACTGTACTGTATATACCGAACAATTCACTAAAAGTTTCGTACCTGAAAGGTTTTATGGACGAAACAAGGCCGGACATCGCATGCCTCACAGAAACACATCTTAAAGATTGACAAGGAAAGTGCGATAACTGCGAACACTGTATCGATAAGAAAGAATTGCATATCGATGGATTCAACTAACGAAGAGCGGATAGAACAACGAGACGTAAAGGTGGCTGTGCTATTTATATACATTACAGTGACAGTAATAAATAAATGGAACAGCTTCGTGGAAACCCTTGCAGTAAAATTAGAGAAACTAAACGTGATACTGATAGTCATCTATAGACCTCCAAACTCTCCAGATGAAAAAATTTCGGATGCCATTCATGATATCAAAACCCTAATAAAGTCCGTAAACTGTCCATCCCCTAATATAATACTCTGCGGTGATTTTAATTTCCCACTAATAAAATACAAAAAGGTGGGTAGAAGTATATTTATACAGCAAGATAAGGGGGCCACAAGAGAGGAGGGAGCAAACAAAAATGCTGATGGCTCTCACAAACGAGTTTATGCTGATACAGGAAATAACAAAAAATACCAGGAAAAATATCTGCCTAGATCTGGTATTCACAAATAACACGAACTTGATTGCCGATATAAAAATAACCCCAACTATTATCTGAGACACAACATAATCGAGTTATCAACAAATATGGCGATAACTTTAAAAGACAATACGCATACGGAAGGAAGAAGTAAATTTGGAACTTTTAACTTAGACTCCAAGACCATAAATTGAAAAAAAATCAGATCGCACATGGCCCAGATAGAGTGGAGAACAGTTTTAGAGAATAAAACAACTGACGAAATGCTAACAACCTTGGAAGAAAAGATGCTGAAAATTTTAGAAAAATATGTCCGAAAACACAGCCAAAAGGAAAGAGGAACTAGCTAGAGATGCAAAAGAGAAGAATATTCCCCGAAAGAAAGAGAGTAGTGACGAAGTTAGCTAATTGGGGAGACAACAATGCCAGGAAAGTAATACAAGAAAAACTGGAGAGTATCGATAGGGGAAATATAAACTCTGATAAAGGCCCATACAGAGAGGGAAGAGGAAAAGGCGGTAGAAGCAATAAAGGAAAATCGAAAATACTTCTACAGTTATGCGAAAAGGTAAAAAAACGCGCGCTACAATCGGGCCCTTAAGGAAAGGAAATAATGAACTAACAGGCGATCTAAAAGAAATATCTGAAACATTGAGAGCCCAGTATGAATCAGTCTTCAGTATCCCAAAAAGTGACAAAGCGATACCTGACATAGATGCATTTTTCGAATAGAAATTACAAGGAGAATGTATAACAGTCTTTGATTTTACCCCAGAAGATGTATCGAGAGCTATACGACAAATGAAATCACATTCAGCTGCAGGTCCGGACATATGGAACGCACTATTAATTAAAAACTGTAAAAATGAAATAGCTACACCCTCATACTATATGGAGAAGATCCCTAGACACTGGGAAAATACCGAGCATCTTGAAAAGAGCAAACATTGTCCCTATATACGTATAAAGGAGGGGATAGATCTCAAGCAAAGAACTATAGACCAGTGTCATTGACGTCCCACCTCACCGAAATATGTGAAAGAATAGTCAGAGAGAAAAGCGATGACTTCTTGAAGACACTGGAAAGATTCAACGAAAATCAGCACGGATTCCGATCAGAAAGATCATGCCTATCACAACTTATAGAGCATTATAACAATATCCTAGATGCACTTGAAGGTAATGAAAACTATGATGTCATATACACGGATTTTGCTAAAGCTTTCGACAAAAGCGATCATGGTCTCATAGCACATAAAACGAAACGTATGAGAATAACAGGCAAAGTGGGATCTACAGCTTCCTCAGAGAACGACTACAGGTCATCAACATTCAAGGTATATCATCATCAGAATCAGAAGTATGCAGCTCAGTACCACAAGGTACAGTACTGGCCCCACTCCTGTTCATTATCATGCTAACAGACATAGATAGTGGAGTAAACAGGAACAGTATAGTAACATCCTTTGCGGACGATACAAAGATCAGCAGAAAAACCAGCGAGGCAAATGAAGTGCAGGCCTTGCAAAGACACACGAACAAAATATACACATAGTCAGAAGACGATAATATGACATTTAACACCGAGAAATTTCAGCTCTTGAGATGTGGTAGAAATGAGGAACTTAAACAGACTGCATATTATGCTCCAGATAGAAAGGAAATTCAGAAAAGCACGAAAGCGGTCGACTTGGGAGTAAGAATGACCGATGATGTCAAATTCGAGACACAAAATCAGATAGCAATAAACAAAGCAAAAAGAATCGCGGGACAGGTACTAAGAACGGTCAAAAGAAGGGACAAGACAGTAATCATTCCCCTGCTGAGAACACTGATCATACCAAAACTTGAATACTGCTCAGTTTTGACGTCCCCATATAAAAAGGAAGAAATTAATAAACTAGAAGAAACAGAAACATTTTACAGCCAAGATTGATGGCCTCAAAGAACTCACCTACTGGGAAAAACTACGTAAACTAAACCTGTACTCCCTGGAAAGAAAAAGAGAGAGGTACACCATAATCTACATATGGAAAATGATCGAAAAATTGGTACCAAACCTCAAACTAAATCCAATTACCATCCAAACAACGCTGGAGAATAGGAAAGGCAGAATGTGTAGTGTTCCCAAATTAATTAAAGGCCCGACAAGGGACCTCCTCAACACTGAAGGAAAATAGCTTGGTTGTCAGGGGGCCAAGACTTTTTAATCAGCTTTCAAAGGAACTCAGAAACGTTACAGGGGTCAAAGGTGAATTTTTCAAGAGAAGACTAGATGCCCGGCTCAGGACGGTACCGGATGAGCCGGGTGTACTTGGCTATGTGCGGTGGAGAGCGCAAGTGAGCAACTCGCTCCTCCTCCAAGCCAGGACTAGAGGCGGGGCAACCAGCTTGACCTTCATGTGAAGAGAGACCGACGCACGGAACCTAAACGAGGTTAACGAGGTGTGTATAAATATATATGGGATGAATTTCACAATTAAACACGTGAAATGAATGAATGATAGAAAACCCACAAGGAAAAAGAAAAATGATTCCAAGGCCTTTCGTGTATTCAGAAGTACACCTCATCAGGGAGGTGTATGAGGTGACGAAGTGTACTTCTGTATACATGAAAGGCATTGGAATCATTTTTGTTTTTCCTTGTGGATTTTGTATCATATATATTTTAACGAAGCTTATGACCTTAGCATCAAACATTATTAAAAAAACAAATATTTACTATTTCTTTGAATTTTTAAGTAACGTTATAGTGATATCAAGGTAAGTAAAAAATAATTAGATAATAGGTAGATAGATAGATAGATACTAAGAAATTTTAGCCAATTAAACCCATTAATCTTTTATTGGTTCATGTTTTCACAGAAGACTTATAAATACTTAAAAAAAAGAACTCCGAACTTATTAATTAAAACCTGAATCTCTGAGGTAAAATTTACAAAATTTTGGATCTCAATTTTTCTTTTTTAGATATTTTTTTTTTTTTCGAGGACCCCCAACGGGATGATTGGTTCGGAAAAAGATTTTTTTTCATGAATTTTTAATTTTATCAAACAAGAAAAAACTTTCAATAAGTTTTAGTTTAATCTGGAAAGGGTTTTTTTTTTTTAGGTTTTTTATTGAGGTTCCTTTTAATTCATTGTCAAATTTAAGGAATGGAAATATTTTAAGAAATGGAAAATGGAGTCATTTATTAAATATAATTTTTTGGGGAATTAACATAAAGATTATTTTATATATATATATATATATATATATATATATATATATATATATATATATATATATATACAGTATATATTATACACGGAAGGAAGAAGCAAATTTGGAGCTTTTAACTTAAACTCCAAGACCATAAATTGGGAAGAAATCAGATCACATATAGCCCAAATAGAGTGGAGAACAATTTTAGAGAATAAAACAACTGAGGAAATGCTAACCTTGGAAGAAAAGACGCTGAGAATTTTAGAAAAATATGCTCCGAAAGCACAGCCAAAATGAAAGAGACACTGGCTAGAGAGGCAAAAGAGAAGAATATTCCACAAAAGAAAGAGAATAGCGGCGAAGTTAGCTAAATGGGGAGACAACAATGCCAGGAAAGCAATACAAAAAAAACTGGAGAGTATCAATAGAGAAATAACAACCCTGATTAAGGGCCATACAGAGATAGAAGAGGAAAAGGCGGTAGAAGCATTAAAGGAAAATCCAAAATACTTCTACAGCTATGCGAAAAAGAAAACAAAAACACGCGCTACCATCGAGATCTTAAGGAAAGGAAATAATGAACTAACAGACGATCTAAAAGAAATATCTGAAACATTGAGAACCCAGTATGAATCGGTCTTCAGTACCCCAAAAAGTGACAAAGCGATCCCTGACAAAGATGCATTCTTCGAAGAGAAATTGCAAGGAGAATGTATAACAGACCTTGATTTTACCCCAGAGGATGTATCAAGAGCTATAGGACAAATGAAATCATATTCAGCTGCACATCCGGACATATGGAACGCACCACTGATTAAAAACTGTAAAAATGAAATAGCTACACCCTTATACTAGATATGGAGAAGATCCCTAGACACTGGGAAGTACCAAGCATCTTGAAAAGAGCAAACATTGTCCCTATATACGTATAAAGGAGGGGATAGATCTCAAGGAAAGAACTATAGACCAGTGTCATTGACGTCCCACACCAAAATACTTGAAAGAATAGTCAGAGAGAAAATCTATGACTTCTTGAAGACACTGGAAAGATTCAACGAAAATCAGCACGGATTCCGATCAGGAAGATCATGTCTATCACAACTTATAGAGCACTATAACAATATTCTAGATGCACTTCAAGGCAATGAAAATTATGATGTCATATACACGGATTTTGCTAAAGCTTTCGACAAAAGCGATCATGATATAATAATAGCACATAAAATGAAACATATGGGAATAACAGGCAAAGTGGGAAAATGGATCTACAACTTCCTCAGAGAACGTCTACAGGTCGTCAACATTCAAGGTCTATCATCATCAGAATCAGAAGTACGCAGCTCAGTACCACATGGTACAGTACTGCCCCCACTCCTGTTCATTATCATGCTAACAGACATAGACAGTGGAGTAAACAGCAACAGTGCAGTAAATCCTTGCGGACGATACAAAGATCAGCAGAAAAACCAACGAGGCAAATGAAGTGGAGGCCTTGCGAAGAGACACGAACAAAATATACAAATGGTCACAAGAAAATATGACTTTTAACACGGAGAAATTTCAGATCTTGAGATATGGTAGAAATGAGGAACTTAAACAGACTACTACATATCATGTTCCAGATAGAAAGGAAATTCAGAGAAGCACGAAAGCGGTCGTCTTGGGGATAATAATGACCGATGATGCGAAATTTGAGACACAAAATCAGATAGCGATAAACAAAGCAAAAAGAGTCGAGGGGCAGGTACTAAAAACGTTCAAAAGAAGGACAAGACAGTAATCATCCCCCAGCTGAGAACACTGATCAAACCAAAACTTGAATACTGCTCAGTTTTGACGTCCCCATATAAAAAGGAAGAAACTAATAAACTAGAAGAAACACAGACATTTCACAGCCAAGATTGATGGCCTCAAAGAACTCAACTACTGGGAAAGACTACGTAAACTAAATCTGTACTCCCTGGAAAGAAGAGAGAGGTACACCATAATCTACATATGGAAAATAATCGAAAAACTGGTACCAAACCTCAAACTAAACCCAATTATCATCCAAACAACGCTGGAAAATAGGAAAGGCAGAATGTGTAGTGTTCCCACATAAAGCCCCGAGAAGGGACCTCCTCAACACTGAAGGAAAATAGCTTGGGGGTGTCAGGGGGCCAAGACTTTTTAACCAGCTTCCAAAGGACCTCAGAAATATTACAGGGGTCAAAGTTGAAGTCTTCAAGAGAAGACTAGATGCCTGGCTCAGGACGGTACCAGATGAGCAGGGTGTATCTGGCTCTGTGCGTATAGAGCGCAAGAGAGCAACTCGCTCCTCCACCAAGCCAGGCGTAGAGGCGGGGCCACCAGCTTGACCTTCGTGTAAAGAGAGACCAACACACGGAACCTGAACTAGGTTAACGAAGTATATATACACGAGAGCCACTCAATGTATTTTGCCTCACCTTTTTTTTTTCTTTCCAAGTTTCCTTGTAAGTTCCAGAAATTTTGTACACAAGTAGGTACATACCTTTTTTACAAGTTTTTATTTTTCCACATAGTCTCCATCCTTTCCTACGGCTCTCCTCCACCTCGAAACAAGGGCCTTTATTCCTTGCTGGTAAAAGTCCGCTGGGTTCCGCTGGAGCCACCTCTTAACCTCCTGAACAACCTCATCGTCACTCTGAAACTTTCTTCCACGAATAGCATCCTTCATTGGTCCAAACAAATGGAAGTCTGAAGGTGCCGGATCCGGGCTGTATGGAGGGGGGTAACACAGTCAAGCGCATTTTTGTGATGGCCTCTCTTGTTTGCAAACTGTTGTGTGGTCTTGCGTTACCATGCAAAAGAAGGACGTCTTCCAGTTTACTCTCCGGTCGAACTCGCTTTATACGTCTTTGGAGTTTCTGTAGGGGAGCAATATATGCCTCTGAGTTGATTGTTTGTCCTTTCTTCATAATGTCCACCAGAATCACCCCTTTCATGTCCCAGAAGATGGTTGCCATAACCTTTCCTGCAGAGGAGCCATTTTGAACTTTTTCTTGCGTGGGGAGTCTGCTTGATGCCACTCCATGGATTGGCGTTTTGTTTCAGGTTCAAAGTGGTGTACCCAAGTACCATCCCCAGTCACAATTCGTGAAAGGAAGTCATCCCTTCTGTCTCGTATCGGACCAACGACTCAGAAGCAATTTCTTTTCTTTGGGCTTTGTGATCTTCAGTCAGTTCGCGAGAAACAAACCGTGAACACACTTTTGAGTATCCCATTTGCTGAATTATCGTATTCGCACTTCCTTCACTAATTCCTAGCTCCAGTGATAGCTCCTTGTATGTGACGCGCCGATTTAATCGAATGATGCTGTTAGCACGTTGCACAGTGTGAGATGTGACAGCTGATGCCGGGCGACCACTGCGTGGCTCATCATCGAGGCTGGCTCTCCCTCTCTCCGACGATCTCTCGTTTAGACCAGCGTCCAACTGTGCTTCGATCAACAACAGCATCTCCGTAAACGTTTTGTAGACGTTTGTGAATATTTCCAACTGTTTCCTTCTCTGCGGTTAAGAACTCGATAACAGCTCTCTGTTTACGACGCACATCACTGTCAGACGCCATTTTCGAAACTGCGTTAACCATCGGTTTTATACAAGAGCGTTTTAAAAGCGGTTTTATACAATGAGGGGAGGTTCAAACTGGAAAAATCCGGTTATATGAAGAGCAGAAAGTTCAAACTTACGGCCCAAAAGACATTTCAGCCCCATGGCCTATTATTTAGTTAAGAAAAAGGGTATGGCAAAATACAGTGAGTGCCCTTGGTGTGTGTATATAGGTGAATACGCCTCAGTGGTGTAGTGGTTAGCATCGCTGACTACAAATCCACCTGCCCTGGGTTCGATATCTGGTGATGGCAGTCGGCACGCAGCAAACCCAGCTGTTCTTCTTTCCATTCAATAAAAATATTGGTTATTAGATAAATGAGTACCCTGGGTAGTATAGTGGTTAAGACGTTGAGCTGCTGCTGATCGGGAGGTCATGAGATCGAGTCCTGGCGAGGACTTTGTAATTTCTGACCACCCGTAGTGGTTCGTGGTTCGGATTCCACGTTAAGGTCTAGGTCTAAGGTGGAGCAACAAGCTTGACTTTCGTCAGAATGAACAATTCGGGAGGAAGCAAAACCAAGATTAACCAAGGTCATATATCCAGCAGCTACTTTGTTGCAGAACTGCAAGTCAAACTGTGGTCAAAGTTGACTTTTCCACAGTCGGACAATTTTCGTCAGGAAGGTTTAGAAAGAGTTCGTTACATTAAAATCGACTTTTAATCGTAAGAAAACGAAGCGAAGAGATTAACATTTACTAACACAAACTACAGTTAACCCTTTTTAGTTCTTCTTACTTTAATTTATACCCGATTGTGGAAAAGACAACCTTGACCCCGATAATTAATAGCTGCTGGATTTACGTCTGCCTTCTCAGATGTTCACTATCGGATTTTGATAACTTTTGATGTCTGCCACATTTTACTCATATGATCAGTTGTGCCAATTTCACTGTATCTCTCGGTTAGGTTTTGAACGCGTTTGACTGTGACCTCCTTTGTACAACATTATTATGATATTATTATTATTATGACATTATTACGTTTTATCTCGTGCGAAATAGCGCGCTTTGGAGTTATATTTCATAGTTGGAGGTAGAAAAACGTATTGCTAAAAAGTTCATTAGAAACAAAAATGAACTTAATATTTCATTTTATTGGCTCTTATCAAAATACTTCTGCATTCAGAAGTACACTTTCCCAAAATTTGGCCGAGATACCTTAAGACAAAATTATATTCGATTTGTAGAGACGTTCCTTCAAAAACATACATAATTTTGGTCTTATTTTCACAATCAATCAATTATAATTATTAAAATTCTCTACTGAATTCATATCGCTATTTATATGATAAAGTGGTAGGTGGCCTTTGACTTCCGCACAATAATATTAATTTGACCTTGGTGGGGAACTGGGGAAGTCCAATTATCCTACATTGTTAAGTAAAATTATTATTAATATGAGTTTTCCCAAAAAGTGATTGTTTGTGATAATTCAGCATCCTTTATCCCCCAAAATTTAAGTAAATCCCCTCACTCCTTATATCTATATAAATGCATGTAAGAGGATGATAGTCTAGAGAGGGACTGATAAGGCACTTCGCCAAGAACTAGGTTTTTTTAGAGGGACTTGAAACGGAAGAATACTCCCTCGACTTGTCGTTCTATTGATTTGCTTATAATATCGATCAAGAAGTTGCTCCATAATAAATTAAATATAAGAAAATTTATCATTATTCCTATCTTCTCTAAACTATTCCTATCTTCTCTAAACTTACAATTCCTAATAGCAACTTTCATAAATGGAAGATTCTCTTGAGAAATGTTTTAGTCTATAAAACAAAATAGGCAACAAAGAGTAAAAAGATATAGCTAAACTGGCTTACGCTATACATTCTAAGAAGAAAGTACATCATTTGAAGTCTCTGTGGATTCTATTCCTTGTCACGGATTCTGTTTAGAATGCTCTCCTTCATTCCATAATGGGAACATATCACTCCCGAAATTGATGAAAGGAAACTTTCTTTATGGAATGGTTCTTAGCTATTCTAAACAGAATGAAAAAAATTATCTTTTGTATTTTTAATGTTGAAACAACAACATTCTGTGACGTATGTTGAGTCCATTCATTCTAAATGAAATGACGGCTTTAAATTTCCTAGCGAACGAAGACGCGTTTGGATTTTGAAATGGTTAAGCATTCTTTTTGTAAGGTAGAAATGGTTTTTAAAAAAATGACATATTGATAGATTCCTAAGAGAATATCAAATAAGGATTAGATAATGAATATTATAAGGATTCAGATTTCGGAATGGATGCCCCTCTTAAAAATTGTTTTACAATTCATGCATTCGCATTTGAAGTACGACGACGATTTGAAACAGAGATGAAAGCTTCAATTCTCAAATAATGAAACGCATTAAATCAAAATGAAATGCTTCTCAACAGATTGATTTACGGGGTTGTTTATCCTCTTTCGCAACCTCTAAGGTCATATGATGGAAGGGACCTACAGATTTTCGTGGGATCCGAACCACGGGTCGTTACGTAATCTGGACGCAGAGGACAGGCTTCCATCCAACTACTCTCCAGATCCAGTATCGCTTAACTTCGCTGAAGGACGGGAAGCGGTGTTACGACACTGGCCACGACGTAGCCCGAGTTTCTCAACAGAGTTGGCGGAGTTTAAATATGTCTATCTTGTATTATGTATCAAATTTAATTGCTCATTAAGCAAGACAAATATAAGAAATTAGTGCTTCTTACTTAAATGGTAAATACAACAAATTTACTTTATTTATGAAAGTGTCGTCTATTTAGAGATCCGAAGTAAGAGTATAAGATACTAAACTCCAAATTCTACGCCCATGCGTATTCAATTAACATGTGAAAGAAATTTGTTTTTGGTGTAAAGAGAGAGAACTAAAGTTAGATTAAACATCATTTATGAAAATTATAACGAATCGTATACGAGTATGTGGTATAGATCCTTTTTTTTATGCCAGAAGGATGAGTGAAGGGCGAACGTCGGCAAGGCCTAAAGTTTCCGCATGCCTGGATAGTCTGCATTTGAAAGATTGGAGGTCATAGATAGGAAGAAATGTGGACTGAAGAAGACTGTTCCAGAGTCGGCCGATTGAGTTGATGAAAGATTGAGAATACCGATTAACTCTTCCGCTAGAGAGTTAGAGCGAAAATGGATGAAAATATTTCGAAAATCTGGTACTGCAAGCTCTCCTTAAAGAAGGAGCATGCAGTCAGAGAGTTCAGAAAAACAGTGTCCGTTATAAAAGCGATAATAAAGAGAGAATGAGGCAGATTGAAGGCAGTCAGTAAGAGCCAGAGAGCTGATGAGGCGAAAAGCCGGTACAGCAATCCTAACCTCTTGGAAGATCTTTCAGAGAGAGGATATGTGATCTTTCCAGGAAAGATCACGAGAAAAGGAAACACCAAGAATGTTAAGAGAAGAGGAAGGATTGAGTTGTGTATTAGTGAAAGTAAAGGAATAGTCATGTGGAAGACTGTAAAGAGTGGACAGATGAAGGAACTAAGTTTTTGAGGAATTGAAAACCACAAAAATTTTTTTGTTGCAATCAGAGAGAGTAAAAAGATTAGAGATCAGGTGCGCCATTGCCGTCTCTCGCAAAGCATGGAGTGACTGTTGAGAGGGATGCTTTGTGAAGCAGGTGGAGAAGTGAAGGATGAAATCATCAGCAGAGGAATGGATAGGACAGGAAGTACAATTGGTAAATGTACAGTATTACACCCGTCTCCCTTTCGAGGTGAAATTTATGTTTTTCCTATGGTTTTTGATGTGTTTTGAACGAATCTGACCTTCAAAACCGTCGGAAATGACTCGTTTTTGAGATAACCCCCCTCCCCCCAGCCGGCAATCGGAAACGAGTCATTTCCGACGGTTTTGAAGGTCAGATTCGTTTAAAACACATCAAAAACCATAGGAAAAACAAATTTCACCTTCAAAATTGACCTGACCTAACCTATCCTAACCTAACCTAACCTATCCTAACCTAAATCACTTAGTCTTGTAGGCAGCCCAGGAATCACTATAAATCACAGAGCCAGGCCTAATGTATTTCTGAATGAGTGGAATGAGTGTTCCATTCCGGTACGAAAGTAATTCAAATTCGAAATGGATGGAGCGCAGTGATTGGGCAGACATGTAACGAACACACAAACGAACACACAAACGAACGTACGCACACACAAACGAACGTACGAACACACACTAGATACACACCAAAAAAAATGTTTATATCTCGAAAACGAAGCATTTGCGACGGAAACGCTATAGAAGGAAAGTGTCTTAGAATTAAAAAATCTACTTAATGAACATCTAATAATTGCTGGACGTTAGACAGGTGTAATAGTAGAATAATACCGTACAATTTAAAAGCTAATTAATAAATAAAATGAAGAGTGGGTGATAAGACAGAACCCTAGGGAACACCATTATTAATAGCTTTAGAAGAACAGTGTCCATCTACAACCGCAGCTATAGATCGGCCAGAAAGGAAATTAGAGATGAAGGTACAGATAGAATGATAGAAACCGAAGGAGGGCAGCTTGGAAATTAAGGGTTTGTGCCAGAATCTATCATGGCACATATATCTCTGACTGTTTGTCATCCTCCTTTCGGGATTTCGGTGAAACCTTTGCTATTGCTCTAGACATATCAAAAGCGTTTGATAGAGCCTGACACAAATCTTTATTGTCGAAACTGCCCTCCTTCAGTTTCTATCCTTCTACCTATGCCTTCATCTCTTTCCTTTCTGATAGCTGCGGTTCTAGATGGACACTGTTCTTCTCTTAAAGCTATTTGTATTGGTGTTCCTCAGGACTCCGTCCTGTCACCCACTCTCTTCTTTTTATTTATCATTGATCTTTTAAGTCGCACTTCCTCTCCTTCAGTCTCTCTCCGCTGAACTCCCTAACTGCATGCCTCCTCCTTTAAGGAGAGTTTGCAGTACCAATCTTTCCGCACATTCTGATCCTTTTTCTGTCCAGCTCTCTAACACAAGGGCTAATCGGTATTCTCAGTCTTTCATCTGCTCAACCTGTTAACTCCGAAACATTATTTCTCAATCCATCTTTCCCCGTCTATGACCTCCAATCTTTCAAACGCAGAGTGTCCAGGCATCTCGAAAACTCTGGACTTTCATTTTGGCTCTCTCCTTCTCCTTCTGCGGGGACGCTTTTTTGTGTGTGACAGCCATTCGTCCCCCCTCCTGCATAAAAAAAAAATATGGCTTTAGTTTAGTTATCAGAAAAGGGACCAAACTGCATGTACTTTAGGTGATTGGTTAGTAAATTATTTAGTTTTTGAATAACAATAAAATCATAAACTTTTTGGTTCAGAGAAAAAATTTAGGAGAGGAAAGGTTAAATGTAAAAATTAAAATGACATTTTAAAAATTTACCTTAGATCCTTCACTCTTTGTCACCAATGTTGGAAAAAGTCCCAAAATGTGCGTTAATGAAACTTAACCCATTTCTATACGTGTATGTTCAGGCTTGAGTGGCGCGAGACTCAGCACGATCTTCCCAACTTACCACTCAAAGGATTAAATTCCAAAAATTACGTCACCCTCACTATTTTTTAAATAATTTCCATTTTATATATATATATATATATATATATATATATATATGTGCTTTTTTTTCCTGGAAAGAAAGGTTCCAGAACTTTGCTATAAATTTTTGTACAACCTTTGACAGTTGTTACCCAACTCCCTGTGACCATCCCAATAAGAAAAAGCCTCCGGAGCTATTGAAGAATAGGGATTAGGGACCCCAGCCTTCTTTAGTTAGGCTTATAAAGCTAACTAACGAAAATATCACGACCTAACCTAGCCAATCGTTAGGTTAACTGTACGCCCTTGACGATTGGTTAGGTTAGGTCATGATATTTTCGTTAGTTAGCCTTATAAAGCTAACTAAAGAAGGCTGGGGTCCCTATTCTTCAATAGCTCCAAGCCTCCTTCTTATTACTAAAATTTTGTCATATAACCCCCCCCCCCAAACCACTACCCTCCAATAAATAAACAAATAAATACAAACGGAATGAAAATAAAAACTTCAAATTTTTTCCTGTATGTTTAAACTAAAAGGTGCCGGAACGCCGTTCCGGCGCGTTCCCCCAGAAAAAAGCCATATGCAGTATATACTAATATATGTATATACTGCAATGCATTGCACACTTTCAAATGCGAAAGCAATGACAACAACGACGATAACAATGACGATGACGTAAAACCTATGAAATAATTCGCTTCGACCTTCGGTTATCTCACGAAAAGATAGTTCATGCAGAAAGTCAGCGGGTTTATCACAACTTAATATTTCTTATTTTATTTAGACAACTAAAACAGGTTAGGTTCTTGGGAATATTTTTCTAGAATGTGTCTATTTTGACATAAAAATTTTCAAACTGTAGTTGCATACTTTGACAAGTTTGGGACATATTAATAAATATCAGCGTTTGAACAGTTTTATTCATAAGAGGGTCCACTCGAAGCCTAAACCTGCCCAGGAAGGTTGAAAAGTTAAAAATTTGCCAATATGGCAGATTTCTAGGGGTATCTCGATATATTTCCATTTTCGGCACACACCTACTAACTAAGAATATATGGAAAGAATATTTTTTATAGTGTTATTTTTAACTTAAATCTAAAATAAAACTCATATTTTTCAGAAAAAGACGCGATTTTTAGGGTTTGGCATTAAAATTATAGTGTGCAATGCACCAGAACGCAAACATTTCACGTGTATAAGAAATGTCGAAATATTCTTAAAAGTACGAAATACTGTATTAACTTCTCTTATTTCATAACATATTTATTTTGGAGCTATTGAAAAATAGGGACCCCAGCCTTCTTTAGTTAGCTTTATAAGGCTAACTAACGAAAATATCATGACCTAACCTAACCAATCGTCAAGGGCGTACAGTTAACCTAACGATTGGTTAGGTTAGGTCGTGATATTTTCGTTAGTTAGCCTTATAAGCCTAACTAAAGAAGGCTGGGGTCCCTATTCTTCAATAGCTCCTTTATTTTTTTTATTTATTTATTTATAAATATATACAGTTTTCATAGACAAGTATAATTTCATTATTAAATAATAAAGATGCTGTGTACAGTTGTAAAATGCCTTTAGCAAGCGTGCACGGTTTACAGGCCGAAATCTACTAATTAGATATAATTATTATAATAATAATAATTATATAAAAGATATGATTAAAAGATTTTTATAGATTTTTATAATAGACTTAAAAGACTAAAAGGAACTTACAGACTAGGACATATACTTATATTAGGAGCTAAATACAACGAATAATGAAACCAGTATAAAACTATAAGGAACTTATAGATTAGGACATATACTTTTATTAAACGCTTATTACAAAGAATAATGAAATGTGAGGTAAGTTTATAATTTGTTAAGTTTTAATCGTGGTACTTGTAGGTTATCTCCCCCCACCAATTTTGACAGAATATTTTCGTTAAAACTAACGAAAATATCACGACTTAACCTAACCAATTAATTATCAAAGCCGTGCAGTTCATCTATTAATTATTAATTATAACATTGTTTCTGGAATAGTATTTACTATTTACTAATAGATCAACTGTACGCCCTTGATAATTGGTTAGGTTAAGTCGTGATATTTTCGTTAGTTTTAACGAAAATATTCTGTCAAAATTGGTGGGGGGGGGGAGATAACCTATAAGTACCTTAATCGTTTCATAAAAGATGCGAGAGCATTGATTGTTTTTAACTCGTTTGGTAGTTAGATCGTTCCATAATTCCACCACTAAATAAGTGTAAGAATTTCTAGTGCGACTACAGTATGCGGTCTACCTACGATTGGTTAGGTTTAGTCATGATATTTTCGTTAAAACTAACGAAAATATCATGACTAAACCTAACCAATCGTCAAGGGTGATTGACATTGGGATGTAAACAAGCAATTAGTAAACAAGATAAAAAGGTATAATTAAAAGGTAGACCGCCGAATCGTAGCACCGAATTTCTACTAGATTGAAAAGTATAGTTTACCTTTAAGATATATTCACTCTCCATATACCCTGTCTGATTTTTCGTGACGTATCTAATTGTTCATTATATTATATTATAACTCTGAACATCAGGGAGCACATCTGGGATCTTTTAAACTATCCCTTCCCCGCTAGCTTCAGAGAGGGGGGACATAGTTTAAAAGGTCAATATTAGGGGGAAGATAATTTAGCAGGTTTTACTTATTTTATTTACATAATAGAATTTTTAAAATATGTATATAAGATACATATCTTGAAAAATCTATTATATTCTATCATATTTCCGGTTTAAGAGAACCATTAAGATCACCTGAAGATCAGGGCCCCCAGCCTTCTCTAGTTAGTCTTAAAGGCTAAGTAACGAAAATATCACGACCTAACCTAACCAATCGTTAGGTCAACTGTACGCCCTTGACGATTGGTTAAGTTAGGTCGTGATATTTTCATTAGTTAGCCTTATAAAGCTAACTAAAGAAGGTGATCCAACCATTATTTACATAGGATAAAATTTGAATGCCCGGTTAGGTCAACTGTACGCCCTTGACGATTGGTTAGGTCAATGGCGTACAGTTGACGTAACTGGGCATTCAATTAACCTAACCGGGCATTCAATAATTTTACCATAGGTTTCGACACACACACACACACACACACACACACAAACTCAGAATTGTCCCCTGAGAAACTTATATGTTAAACACAGACCGTGCATGAAACAAGGAACTCTTCTGGGAAATTACATCCACTATAGTTCGAATAAGTAATGATACATGACAAATACTATAGTTTTTTCTTTTTCATGATGGAAAGCCCAACGTAGGCACCGGGTTACTCGCAAAGAGGGCCCAAAATATAGCTTCCCTCACCAGCTATCTGCAAAGCAGATAGGATCCAGCTTTGGGACAGGATCTAGGGTTTACAGCTTATACCTGGCTGGTGAGGGAAGCTATAGTTTGGGGCCTCTTTGCGAGTAACCCGTGCCCACGTTGGGCTTTCCATCACGAAAAAAGAAAAAACTATAGTATTTGTCATGTATCATTACTTATTCGAACTATAGTGGATGTAATTTCCCAGAAGAGTTCCTTGTTCCATGCACGGTCTGTGTTTAACATATATATATATATATATATATATATATATATATATATATATATATATATATATATATAATAAACTTTGATTGCATTTACCGCAACAATAAAAGATCACCCAAACCGCAGGGAAAAAATTATAAAACTGGTTAAAAAGGCTAATTAATTTCGGCCTGTCACAACCAAGCCCTTTTCAAAGCCATAAACGAGTTAAAATGTCTAAAAAAGTTATAAAACTTCTGTCTCGCGGAAGAGCTGACGGTTTCACATTTTAACTTCAGCTCTTCCGCGGGACGGAAGTTTTATAAATTTTTTAGACATTTTAACTCGTTTATGGCTTTGAAAAAGGCTTGGTTGTGACCGGCCTAAATTAATTAGCCTTTTTAAACACTGTTTTATAATTTTTTCCCTGTGGGTTTGGGTGATTATATATATATATATATATAATTATATATATATATATACCGTATATATATATATATATATTATATATATATATATATATATATACCGTATATATATATATATATATATATATATATATACAGGGTGTCCCATAAGTCCGGCATTATAGGAAAAATAATAAAAAAAGGCAAAACAAAAGCTTTTATTTACAGAACGTGCTCAATATGTATTGTTCCGTAGCCCATTCACAAAATTCCATCCGCCGGTCGGGATCATCTTCGCTTAATTTCTGTAGGATCTGAAGTTTATATGGATGCCATTTGTGAGCCTGAAGAATGCGATGGATGCTACTTTTCGACACTCCTGTCTTGGCGGACAATCGCCGAAGAGACTTATTGGGACTTCTGTTAAAATGAGCCAGGATAGCAGTCGCTGTATCATCGTCAGTGGACCTCCTTGAAGGTTCACTGCGTGGTTTATCTTCTATGGATCGTGTTTCCTTAAACTTTGCAATAAGTCTAACACAACTCTGTGTTATTGGCTCGCGGTCTGGATGCAGTCTGTTAAATTCTTCCTTGCTCACAGACATTATGGCCTGTAGAAAGAGAAAAATATGAATTATGGTTTGTAGAAATAGAAAAATATGAATTTCTCCTATGATGCCGGACTTATGGGACACCCTGTATTATATATATATATATATATATATATATATATATATATATATATATATCAGTGGCGGCTCGTGGTCAGGTATAGTAGGGAGGCAAAAAATTGTCTATAATATATGCTTTATAAATAAAATAGATAACAAAGTGTTAGATGCCCTACTTTTTGCATGTCACGATCGTATAGAATTAATACTATAAAAAAAATCCTCTTTCATAGTTTTTAGTGATAAAAACAGAGGAGGCCGGGCCTCCTCTGTTTTTATCACTAAAAACTATGAAAGAGGATTTTTTTTATAGTATTAATTCTATTCGATCGTGACATGCAAAAAGTAGGGCATCTAACACTTTGTTATCTATTTTATTTATAAAGCATATATTATAGACAATTTTTTGCCTCCCTACTATACCTGACCACGAGCCGCCACTGATATATATATATAATATATATATATATACAGGGTGTCCCATAAGTCCGGCATCATAGGAGAAATTCATATTTTTCTATTTCTACAAACCATAATTCATATTTTTCTCTTTCTACAGGCCATAATGCGTATATTAAAATTTAGACATATTTGAAATACAGATGTGGGATCTTTTAAACTATTTCCGGGCCGGGCCTCCTCTGTTTTTATCACTAAAAACTATGAAAGAGGATTTTTTTTGATAGTATTAATTCTATACGATCGTGACATGCAAAAAGTAGGGCATCTAACACTTTATCTATTTTATTTATAAAGCATAATGCCTTATAAAGCTAACTAAAGAAGGCTGGGAACCCTGATCTTCAAGTGATCCTATGTTTGCAATAAATAATAAATTTGTTGTTATTGTTTTCTTATCTTATTTTGGTTAATTTGCAGAGTTTAAATTTTGGGGGAGATATAGTTGAAAAGATCAACATTGGGGTGGTGATTTTTGAAAAGAGTATGTTGGGGAGGGAAATAGTTTAAAAGATCCCACATCTGTATTTCAAATATGTCTAAATTTTAATATACGCATTGCTTGAAGGTTCCTCATGTATGACCATAATAATTACTCTTGTTTATTTTTCTAATAATTCTCTTCTAGTTTATAATTAAAGGATTGATGATGTAATAACATACACTCCCATACGCGATAACACTGTATGTAAGATTTATTTAACGATTCATAATAAAATAAAGTTATATATATATATATATATATATATATATATATATATATATATATATATATATATATATATATATATATATATATATATAAGCCATTCAAAGATTATCGATAAAGGTTCGCCTAATATAATAATTACGAGATATTTACTAATGATTGTAATGTAGATGTTGTATACACGTACGAGTATGAGGTTCGTACGCCATGTTCTTATAAATCCTTTAAAAATGTCTTAAAAAAAGCTCGAACTAAACATTTATTATTTCGTTATTTTTAAGTACTAATAAAAAGATAGAACTATAAAAAGAAAGAAAGGTGGATATTTTCAGATGTTTGGATTTTTTTTGGCCCGAAGTAGTAAAGATATGAGATTTTTATCTTTGATCGTAAAACAAAAGTATCATACACATATCATATATGGTCTTATGAGGCATTAAAAATGAGTCTTAAAAATGCTTTAACTCTACAATATATTTATTATTTCGCTACTTTTTTAAGTAATAACAAGAAATTTACGTTAAAATAATTATTAATAACTTTCACATCGATACTTTAAAAAAAATAAATGTTTATTTTCAATAATTTTTAACATATTTCTACGTTTAAGAATGTACAGCTGCGAAAGAAAATTCGGAACCAAACTGGCGAAGACGCCAAATCTATGTTTCAAGTAAAGCACAGTTAAAGTTGTGAAATCGTCATCAAGAACCAAAGTGGCAAAACGCCTCATGTACTTTTTCATTTTACGCCGATTGGCTCAGACAGTCACGTGACTGTCTGAGCCAATCAGCGTACGGGCATGGTTGCTTCGCCTCTTTGGTTCCGACGATTTGCATGGTTTTTCCAGACGCCACATGCGGTCATACCCTATAAATAAAGCCAATTTCTGAGGCTAAAAAGGCGAAGCCGCCATATGTGTGTATTTTCACTGGATAGCTCATGACAAGGAGAGTTTATTGGTATAGAAAACGGATTTTCGCGCCCATGGCGGCTTCGCCTGTTTGTATGTACAGTATATGTCAAAAGTTCATTGGTGAAGTTTTCGATGCTGACTGGTGAGAGATTTTTCACCTCTCACCTTTACGTATTATATATATATATATATATATATATATATATATATATATATATGCATTCAACTGCAAAGAACACGCAGTATAAATAACGTAAAGAACGACGCTTGTATAGGAGATATTCCGCGCAAGACGAGAGAGAGAGAACGAAACAAATGAAAAAATGAGGTAACCACCCGGGAATCGAACCCGGGATCTTCCGATTGCCGGTCAGATGCGATACCATTACACCATGGGCCTCACTCTTCCAAATGCCGTAATTCTTCTACATACTCGCAGAAACCAATGCCCCAAGGGGGCACCTCCCGCATGCCGTAACATTATATGCGGGTGGTGCCCCCTTGGGGCATTGGTTTCTGCGAGTATGTAGAAGAATTACGGCATTTGGAAGAGTGAGGCCCATGGTGTAATGGTATCGCATCTGACCGGCAATCGGAAGATCCCGGGTTCGATTCCCGGGTAGTTACCTCATTTTTTCATTTGTTTCGTTCTCTCTCTCTCGTCTTGCGCGGAATATCTCCTATACAAGCGTCGTTCTTTACGTTATTTATACTGCGTTTTCTTTGCAGTTGAATGTATATAATGTTACGGCATGCGGGAGGTGCCCCCTTGGGGCATTGGTTTCTGTGAGTATGTAGAAGAATTACGGCATTTGGAAGAGTGAGGCCCATGGTGTAATGGTATCGCATCTGACCGGCAATCGGAAGATCCCGGGTTCGATTCCCGGATGGTTACCTCATTTTTTCATTTGTTTCGTTCTCTCTCGTCTTGCGCGGAATATCTCCTATACAAGCGTCGTTCTTTACGATATATATATATATATATATATATATATATATATATATATATATATATATATATATTACGAGTGTTCATAAAAACTTTATGTTCAGCCTATATGAACTGTGCGTTACGAGTGTGTATGTAAAATGTAAATGGTAATAAGTTTTTCAGCTGTGTTGTAACTTTAGCCCAATAGAAATTAGCATGCCGGCTGCACCAGGGTTCAAATTCAGGCTAGTGGAGAGGTAGTCACTACACCACCTAGACTACAGGGGTGGCCAAAACGTTGATCGCGATCCACCAGTAGATCACAGAGCAATTTTTAGTAGATCGCAGAATGACCAGTAGCTTAGCCCAGCAACAGAGACCGGAGCTTATTAAAAATTTGGACTGTGTCAAATATTTTTGAAAATTTTGTCACTAGTAGAGTTTTTTATGCTGATTCTAAGTATGCAACTCATTTTTTGCGGAAATAAATATTTAACATTTTATTGGCGTTTGTTTGCAGGAATAGTGCCAGCTTCTCCATATGAAAACGAATGGGAAAGTGTAGGAAGTCTGGCTCCCCTTAAAGGAGAAGGCATGCAGTTAGAGAGTTCAGAAGAGCCATGTCCGTTATAATAGCGATAGTAAAGAGAGAGTGTGAGGCAACATTGCGGTGAAGAGAGAGAGAGATTGAAGACAATCAGTAAGAGGCGGGGAATTGATGAGACGAAAAGCTTTTGATTCCACCCTGTCATGTGCGGCTGTGTGGGTTGAACCACATGAGAAGCATACTCCATACAGGGGCGACCAAGACCCCTGTACATACAGCAGTTGAGTGGGGGGGTGAAGAAACCGCGGAGGCGGTACAGCACACTTAACCTCTTAGAAGCTGTTATAGAAAGAGAGTACATGTGATCTTTCTTGGAAAGATCACGAGAAAAGGAAACGCCAAGAATGTTAAGAGAAGAAGAATTGAGTTGTGTGTTTCTGAAGGTAAGGGGATAGTTGTGTGGAAGATTGTGAAGAGTAGACAGATGGAAGAATTGACTTTTTGAGGCATTGAAAGCCACAAAGTTTTCCCTGCCCCAATCAGATATAGCAGAAAGATCAGAGGTCAGGTGTCCCATAGGAGTCCTTCGCGAATCATGAAGTGACTGCTGTGAGGGACGGCTTGTGAAGTGGGTGGAGAAGTGAGGAGTGGAATCATCGGCATAGGGGTGAATAGGATAGGAAGTGCGACTTAAAAGATCATTAATAAATAAAAGGAAAAGAGTTGGTGACAAGACAGAACCCTAAGGAACACCACTGTTAATAGCTTCAAGAAAAGCACATTGTCCATCTAAAACGGCAGCTATAGGTGAGCCAGAAAGGACATTAGAGAGGAAGGCACAGATAGAAGGATAGAAACTGAGAGAGGGCAGTTTCGAAATTAAAGATTTGTGCCAGACTCTATCAAAAGCTTTCGATATGTCTAGCGCAACAACAAATGTTTCACCGAAATCCCGAAAGGAGGATGACCAAGATTCAGAGAAATATGCGAGATCGCCAGTAGAGCATCCCTTGCGGAACCCATATTGACGATCTGAAAGAAGATTGTGAGAAGAGAGGTGTTTAAGAATCTTCCTATTAAGGATAG
Organism: Bathynomus jamesi; assembly: GCA_023014485.1. Classification (NCBI taxonomy): domain Eukaryota; kingdom Metazoa; phylum Arthropoda; class Malacostraca; order Isopoda; family Cirolanidae; genus Bathynomus; species Bathynomus jamesi. Next base: position 836,318 of record JAJOZX010000046.1, on the reverse strand, counting down.
ATTCAAACACTTTTGAAGGGCAAGAAATCAAAGCAATTGAACGATAATTGGAGGGTTGAGAGTGGTCACCCTTTCTTGGGATAGGCTGAATGGAAGCGAACTTCCAGCAGGAAGGAAAAGTACCAAATGAAAGACAAACACGAAAGAGTTTGACTGGGCAGGGTGTCAGCACAGTTCTTAAGAACAATAGGAGGAACACCATCAGGACCGTACCCCTTCCTAGAGTTGAGCCCAGATAGGGAAGAAAAAACATCTTTGGAAGAGATTCTAATTTTAGACATAATAAAGTCAGAGGGAGGAGGAGATGGAGGAACAGCACCGGAATCGTCCAGGATTGAGTTGGAGACGAAAGTTTGAGCAAAGAGTTCAGCTTTGTCAGGAGAAGAGACGGGAACTGAGCCGTCAGAATGGAAAAGAGGAGGGAAAGAAAAGGAAGTAAAGTTATTGAAGAGGTTCTTAGCTAGATGCCAGAAACAGCGAGAACAATTAGAATTGGCTAGGTTTTCACATTTTTGTCGGATGAAAGAATTTTTGGAGAGCGAAGAACAGATTTTGAACGATTGCGGGCAGAAATATAAGCTGAATGAGAGTCAGGAGTTGGATAGCGACAGTACCTTCTGAAGGTCTCCTCTCTGTTACGGATAGCATTAGAACAAATAAAGTTGAACCAAGGTTTTTTCGCATTAGTGGGAGGAATAGAATATTGAATGTACGCCTCCATGCCCGAGAGAATCACCTCCGTGTTGCGCTCAGCACACTCGGAAGGGCTCCGGCCACGGAAGCAGTAATCATTCCATGCGAAATCACAGAAGTACTGCCAAAGGGCCTCCCAGTCAGCGACGCCGAAGTGCCAAAGGCCGAATTGGAGCGATAGGACAGGAAACAGATATAAAATTGTGATGGGAGGAGCCCAATGGAGAGAAAAGTTTGACAGAGTAAGAAGAAGGATGAGATGTATGAAAGAAATCCAGAATGTTGAGCCTATCTTCAAGGCGATCAGGAATACGAGTAGGGTGCTGTACAAACTGCTCCAGGTCATTTAGGATAAAAACGTTGTAAGCTAGTTCACCAGGGATGTCAATGAAATGGGAGGAAAGTCAAAGGTGGTGGTGAACATTGAAATCACCTAAAATGGAGATTTCAGGAAAGGGAGAACTGGATAGAATGTATTTCACTTTGGAAGTGAGGTAATCAAAGAATTTTGGATAGTTAGTAGAATTAAGGGAAAGGTAAACAGCGCAAATGTATTTAGTTTGAGATTTTCATGTAAGCCGTTGCCAGAGGGTATAGAATTCGGAAGATTCGAGTTCGTGAATACGAGAACAAGTTAGGTCATTGCGTACATATACGCAACATCCACCTTTGGAGTGAAATTGAGTATAGAGAAAATAAGAGGGTACAGAAAAGGGGTTGCTGTCAGTCGTCCCAGAACATCTGAGTTTCAGTGAGGAAAAGATGATGAGTTTTAGAGGAGGAGAGGTGGTGTTCGACAGATTGAAAATTTGAGAAAAGGCCACGAATGTTGAAGAAGTTTATGAAAAGTGAATCAGACGGGGGCCCAGAACATCTCGAATGGGCGGTAGCAGATTCAGCCCCCTTGCTCGTGTCTGCGTCCCCGGTATCGGCAGGGGGGAGGAGCCAGAAGTTGGGACATTTATGGTCCCCTCCCCAGGGGATTCCGAGGTTCTTGAAGTGGATACAATTTTTTTATTTTAATTTTGAAAAGATTATGTAGTGTGTAAGACGCATGTACAGGTAGTGAGGAATATGGAGAGATGTGTATGTTTAAGCGCATGCTGGACTGCTCACAGAGTAGATGAGAGACTGAAAAAGATCAGTTAAGGAGGACAGTGACAGGAGAAACGGGAGTTCCAGCACTCCCTATCTTATGGCTAACGTCCACCCCCCATGAGACTTCCCTGGTCGATTGATGTCTACAGTCTCCTCCTGCTATACAATCTCCTCCTGCCAGTGAACGCCATCTTGAATTAACAAATCCGCCGAATTAATTTCCGACCAAAAATGAACGAATTCTACTCCTTCAAGGACGCACATCGCTTCTAATTTAGTATTGAAGTAATTTGCTTTACTTAACAATCTATTACGTTCATCAATTCTCGAAAGAATCCCAGAGATCAGTACATTATATAGATATCTTTCAAGGATTTCATGAAACTTCGATATTTAGCTAATAAATCTTTTGTCCTCCTATTGAAATTATACAAATCGTTCCCTCCATCGTGAGAAATTACCAGTGAATTTGCAGTTTCTAACTTTAAATTCTTTACATCTTCCTCAATTCTATCTCTTTTAACGCCTAACACGCATATTCTCTTTAGTTTTACTATATTTCTTGAAAAAAATTCTTATCCATATGCCTAACAATGGACGAGCCAAACAGCACGGTTTCGTTTTCGTTTTCTATAGTTTCCCATAGACTAAATGGAGTTTGACAATCTAGCTGAAATTTTGACGACGCTTTTGGCTTAGCACAATTTCTAACCAAAATAAAATTATCAACAGTTGAGTTATTTTTATTCGACTGAATGTCATTAAAAATGTTGGATCACCTGAAGATGAGGGCCCCCAGCCTTCTTTAGTTAGCCTTATAAGGCTAACTAACGAAAATATCACGACTTAACTTAACCAATCGTTAGGTCAACTGTACGCCCTTGACGATTGGTTAGGTTAAGTCGTGATATATAAAGCTAACTAACGAAGGCTGGGGGTCCTGACCTTCAGGTGATCCAAAATGTTATCAACTTTTGCATAAATTTTTTTTACATTATCTTGAATTTCTTTAATTTGATCGTTAAATTTTCTCACGAAATTCGAAGAATTATTAAGTTCAACTGTCTTTAAGTTATCCTCAACATGTGAAACTTTTCACTACTAACACTAAGACTTTTTTGCACGTCAAAATTAACATTTTTTTAATTAAGTTAGCGTCAAATTTACAATTAAATTCTTGACTAAATTTGTGGAAATTTCATTCCAACTCTTGAACTTCATCAAATATACGACTTTACATTATAAAATTTGCAAACACTCTTCCCGTCTTTTAATCATCGACATAAATGGCTCTACTTTATTCAATACATATCGCGCATATGTATTTGTAAAGGGCATTTTATTATAAACTATAAATAATTATTTATCCTTCACTATTTCACAACTCATTAAACACCAATAGAGGGAGACTTTTTTTAAAGAAATGCACGATCTCAGTAAACAGTCTACAAGTCTTTCAAGAGGAGCTTCAGTGGACACCTTGAGAAATATATACAGTGTGTGTGTGTGTATATATATATATATATATATATATAGAGAGAGAGAGAGAGAGAGAGAAAGAGAGAGAGACACACACACACACACACACACCACACACACACACATACATACATACACAGATGATCATACTTCCATCTACGCAAATATTCAGTACTTTCTGCATTCGCCGTTCTTCTTTATAACTGATTGAAGTGTTTGAGGCATTGGCTCGATGTATCTAGCTCAGATGTGGTGCATCCTTTGAAGAGGTTCCCATACTCCGAAGTAGGGTTGGCAGTGCTCCGGCTCCGAAGCCAGGAACCAGCTTCAAGATTCGGAGAGGGAGCGGAGCAGGTCAATTGTTTAAACTCTGCTGCGGAACTGGAGCTGAGATTGTGGAGCCGGAGCAGAGCTGGAGTCAGATTTATTGGAGCGCTCCGGAACTTGGAGCTGGAGCTAAAGCCTGGAGCTGCTCCACTTATAGTACAGTGAATGTCAGCAAGTTTACGGATGGGAACCGATCACGAGCGATTGGTGTTTTGGACGGTTTGACGTTGAACGGTTTTCTTTCAGCATGTAAAACTCTAGTTGTAAACAAACCGGACCGTTAATATTGAGTGTACGAATGTGTGTATACTATTTTTTTAATCGTAATATAGTGACGTGGCCGTACTAATTTGCCAAGTATGGATAGTAAATCGTACGGTTACGAGAAAAGGACACGTTTTTTATCATAGATTAGAATGTCATGAAAAGCAGCTGCTTTGAAACACCCTAAAACCATTATTCTGACCAACTAAAATTCAAGCTGTATAAACGCTGCAAGCACTTTGTACTCATTAGAAACTCTATCACACTTACAATTCAGAGAATTATACAAATTGCAACTACTCACAACTATGTATCACCATTACGCTGAATAAATCCAAAGATAGACACTACACAAAATGCAAGCACTCTTGCGCACGAAGGCAAGTACGACAAGTTAAAATAGAAAATAAATCAGCGGCAGCATGGCCCATACAAATTCCTGCCAGTGATAAGTCATACGGGGTTAGTGGAGCAGCTCTGGAGCCGGCCTGGAGCAGGAGCTGAGTCACTGGAGATTCCGGGGCTGGAGCCGGCAAACTCGGAGCACTGCTAACCCTACTCTGAAGGCATGCTGCAGTAATGCCTCTTGTGTCCGTTCTTTTTGTGGGTCACAACAGTTTAAGATAATGGCCCATACATTTTGTATCGGTTTATCACAGCCTTTGCATGGACAATTTAACAATTCGATGTCTGTTTTCCCTCAACCATCGTAGCACCATTTTTTACGCATGTATGGGACTGTTGACGAGCATAATCCTTTCTACAGGGTGTAGATCATAGAAAAATACCTTTATTTTGTATTATTTATTTGTTCGAAATGATTCCCACCAATCTCCAAACATGTTTGTAAACGAAAAGCAGGTTTCTTTGAATGTTCCTCAACATATTTGGCCAGATGTAGACATAAATAAATAGACATTGCTTATGTTCCTATGATGCGTGACTTTATGGACACCCTGTAGATATGGAAAATGCATATGCTCTTACCAAAGGCGAGAAGACTTCAAGAATTTCAGTATACTGCTGCGAATAGAGCGGCCGAAGCTAAGAGTGATTTTACTCTGCGTGTTAAGATTAATCCACCACCAAACATTACGCGTCATCCGGTCGCTTCACTCCTATTCGAAGATGAAGTCTTTTGAGTATAGTTTGTCGTTCCTTCGCCAACTTTCCTACATTCACCTTCGACATTATGTAATATCTGACAAACATCGCATAGTAATCTGGTCTAAAGTGTTACTATTTCTCAGGTATAAGAAAGGTTATATTCTTAATTACGACATTGTTAATCATTTTATGATTTCACTTCATACTTTTCATAATTGTCTCACTCTCTTACACTTTTGAAAAGTTAAAAATCAATCAGTATACTGTTGAACACAAACATACACGCACTCGCACACGCACACACACACACACACATATATATATATATATATAGAATATAGATGATGTAAATTAACGCACTGTCGCGACGAAGTATGAAGAAGGAAACCACTCTTCCGGAAGACGTAAATTTTTATTTCTTAATACTAATACAGTTTCGACTCCTCGCGAGCCCTTGTCAATTGGTAATGACCATATGAACAGAGTTAAAATACATCTGGAAGTTAATTATCAGGGATTAGCTGACTGAACCTTCCCATCCTCTCCTCAGAGGATAGCTAAGTAACCCCTCTGACCCAGCTTTGACCTGATGGATGTACCTGTGTTGCCTGGGGAGTTTTGGAGGGTAATGTTACAAAATTCTTAATTTTATTACATATAATGTTGTTAAAAGAGAATTGGGTACTTGTAGGTTATCTCCTCCCCACCAATTTTGAAAGAATATTTTTGTTAAAACTAACGAAAATATCACGACTTAACCTAACCAATTATCAAGGGCGTACAGTTGATCTATTATTAATTATGACATTGTTTGTTTCTGGAATAGTATTTACTATTTACTAATGGATCAACTGTATGCCCTTGATAATTGGTTAGGTTAAGTCGTGATATTTTCGTTAGTTTTAACGAAAATATTCCGTCAAACTTGGTGGGGGGGAGATAACCTACAAGTACCAAGAATTGACCATCGGATAGATTAAAATTTTGTATAGAGGTTATAAGACTAGATTTTGAAGGAAATTCTTCCTAACTTAAACCTAACTCTTCCAATAACAGCCAAGAAATTCATAGAACTGGTGAAACTCTGCATCGATCATAATCTATTTATAGCTGATGGCACGTTCTATAAACAGAATTATGGCATGGCCATGGGCATTCCCTTCTCCCCCATTTTGGCCAATTTATTTATGGAGTTTTTCGAAACAAATTTGTTGCCTAGGATATCCTTCCCCAATCGAATTTGGTTAAGATGTGTGGATGACATATTATCAGTATGGCCAGCTAAAAAGAATTTTGATGACTTCTTTTCCAAACTCAATAACCTTCATCACTCAATTAAGTTCAAATGGGAATGGGAAAGGGGTAGAAAAATACTATTTTTGGATGTTCTTATCAATAGGGAAAATGACAACACAAAATTGTCTGTGTATAGGAAGGAAACCAATTCAAACTCTTACATTCACTATTTTTCATTTCATAATGACCAAGTAAAAAAGTTATTTGTATCTTCAATGTTCTAAGAGCATATAGAATCTGTTACCCTGTCAATCTGTCATGTTGATGAGGAGATAACAAAAAATCAACCATATATTTAAAAATCTGTATAATCCCAAATGGTTAATTTTTAACGCTTATTTGTTCATTTGGCAACCATAAAAACCTTCATACTGGTAGGTCAACTGTAAAACAAGGATTACAAGAAAAGTATTGTCCTCCCCCTATAACAAAAACTTGAAAGGGCTGAAGAAAAATTGTCAGAGAATAGGCACTAATGTGGCATTCATATATAATAACTGCATAAATGACATGTTAATAAGGAACAAACCTAAGGACGAAAAAGACAGGTGTATATAATGTAAAGAATAGTGTAAAGAATGTCCTGTTAATGTATACCTGGGAGAAACGGGATGGGACCTCAGTTAGAGAATTTATGAACACAAGAGAATGTGAGGGTGAGGAATGAAAACAGTGCTGTATTCTGTTATGTCAGAGACTATAACCATGTAACAGATTTCAATAATTGGAACTTTGTTTTCAAATCTAATAATTGTGTTAAGCGTAGAATTGTTGAATCTAGTCTTATAGGTTCTATACAAAATTTTAATCTATCCGATGGTCAATTCTTATACGTATAAGAACCACCCAATCAACCAAAATTTGGGGGTCTCACCCCCGCATTTTTTTCCTATTAATATAAACGTGTACCAAAGAAGTTTTATTAAAATCAATTAATATTTTGGGGGGCCTCATAAGCAACCATCCCTACTAGGCCAAATTTACTATGCTTTCAGTCCTAAAATGTTCAGTTCAATTCAGTTTCCACTTAATCAGTAGTCAATGTCTATTTTAGTTTATGCTCTCCTTTAACTGCTGTTATTTGCCCTTATAATGGAACGCTAATAAAAAATTCGCGTATTTATGTTTCATAATTAACTAAATTTGAGTCCTTGTGCGGGACCAATAAGAATATTTATGATAATAAAAACCCACTCTAATAGACAGTTTATTTCCACTCTGTATTCACCCGAAGAGGATGCCAGGGCATCGAAACTGTTGTGGAAATAAACTCTGTCTATTAGAGTGAGTTTTTATCATCATATTTTGACCTTCACATAAAAAAAGAAGTTTTTTGCATTTAAGAATATTTATAATTACTTGAGATTTTGCACATTTTGTTTTTTTGTCAAATGGAATATAGTGAGGGGTGAGACGGTGAAATTTGGAATTTCGAAAAATAAGGGCCACCCTAATATATATATTATATATATTATATATATATATATATATATATATATATATATATATATATATACAGGGTGGCGCAAAGGTCAGGAACCATAGGCACATTTATTAAATTATAATAAATGTTCGAATTGGTGGCCTTCCACTTGGAAACCCTCTCTGACGCGTTGAATGCATGATGTTTGAACATTCCTTAACACATTGGTACTGATTTTGGCACACTTAGATGTGATTTTATCCTTTAGAGAACGTATGGTTCTGGGTCGATCAGCATAGACTTGAGATGGCCCACAAGAAAAAGTCAAGAGGCGTGAGGTCTGGAGACCTAGGTGGCCATTCGACGGGCCCTCGCCGTCCGATCCACTTGCTTGGGAATGTTTCATCTAAAGAGCTCCGGACGATGGTTGCGAAATGTGGTGGTGCACCATCCTGCTGAAACCACATCTCCGCCCGTTCTGCCGATGGAATGTCGTCCAGTATGAGCATTAGAAATGTTTGCAGCATATGCAGATATGTTTCACCTGTTACATTGCCATCGAAAAAGTACGGACCAATTAACTGATCCCCCCAGAGCGCAGCCCACACCATAATTCGTGGATCGAATTGCACATGTCCTTCCTCCATCCAGTGGGGGTTCTCATTGGCCCAATAGCGTGCATTATGCCTATTGACACGACCGCTGAGGTGAAATATTGTTTCGTCGCTGAACATGATCCTTCGTTGAAGCTGTCGATGTTGTAGAAACCACTGGCAGAAAACTCTACACGACGGTTTGTGTCGTCACGGTGCAGTTCCTGAACGAGTTGGACTTTGTAGGGGTGGAAACGATTTGTTGTAAGAATTCGTTGAATGGATCTCCTGGAGACACCCGTTTCCTGGGATAACTTTCTTAAGGACTTACGTGGGCTGTTTTTGAGGTGACTGAATACCGTTAGTGATGTCGCTGCATCGGATGAACTGTTTGGCCGGCCACTACGCGAGTGGACAGTTTTCCAACTGATGCCTGAACGACTGGCGGCCTCTCAGGTTGTTTGTCATTAAAAGCAGTAGCAACTGGTCGGTGTGTGTTACCACGCCTTGCACACATTAAAACTATCTCCACCCGTTCATCTACTGTCAATTTCTGTGCCATTAGGTTCAACAACAAATCTGAAAAGAACAAAACACATATTAAAACACACATTATTAAAATGTGCCTATGGTTCCTGACTTTTGCGCCATCCTGTATATATTCAAATATGCATTTTCCGTACGCAGTAAAATAATTATGATGAGAATATTATCATCATTTATATATTTATTATTCGGTATAAAGTACGCATAAATGAATGGGTTGAGTTTTGTGAAAAAACGTATTATTTTCACCCAATCTTTAACGAAGTCATTATTTAGCCACAGAAGATGAGTATCATACCAAGAAGAGATTTTATAGTCGAGTCTTTCCTCCACCTAAAATTACAATGTTTAGTAAATGGAATGAAAGATGCAATGATATTTGTCAATCGATAATATATTATAAATCGTATATTTAAAATAGGCATTGTGCAACCAATCCCCAACTCTCGATAGACATTGTACAACCAATCCCCCACTTCCGATAGACATTTGCAACCAATCCCCACTTCCGATAGACATTTGCAACCAATCCCCACTTCCGATAGACATTGTGCAACTAATCCCCCACTACCAATTTCATTTGTAATTTAAAATACATGCTGTAAGTATACTGAGGCCTATTCGATTATTTTTTAAGCTACTAGAAAAATATTTAATTTAACATGTCAATAGAATGAAAAAATTGAAAAATTACATAATTTGAACTTGAATCACAACAAAATGATTGTTTAGATTACACGAATTAAGGTCTGACTCATGGCTCGTATTATTATATTAACAGCTAATGGCAACACCAGGTGTCCCCAAAATAGGAAGGGGAACTGATTAATTAAAAAGGGTACAATCACAGAAAATCAACACATCTAGCCAACCATAAAGCCCAATATGAATAGGTGTCAAAAATTCACCAGCTCTGAGTTATCATGTCTGAGTCTAAAACAATAGTGTCAGATCCAGCAGTTTCACTTTTCGGATCTGTCAGGATCACTCTGACAAATTAGAAACTGATAGGGTGTCATATAGTACATACAGTACATTAGCACCTGGCGCCAAAATATTACTATAAAAAAGTGTAATAGCATAATTTTAGTGGTACTGGTACCCTTTACCACAGGTATGGACATCACTGATATGATACATCACTGATACAAGTGATAATTTTAGAATCTGTCTCTCTTCTAACAAAAAATTCGCCCTATCGTAAGACTTGTGCATCAGCTAGTTTGCACATTTTGTCCATATGCACCAGTATCTACATGCGAATTACAAAAAATAACTAAATGTATAGTTTAACATGAGCTAATTAGAATTTTAAAATATTGGTTTATTTTCATTATGGGCGAAATCTCATAATTGCCAAATGGTGTCCTGCAAACACCACTGAAGTAATACAAAATCTAAAGTGGATATGAAGCAAATACAGTACAGTATATAAGTGATGTCCATGTCATTTCTTTAATCGTTAGCAGACTTCAAGATAACATTCTGGACTCTCAGTGCAAAATATCGTACTTCAGATAACAAAAGAATCAGTGCAAAATTTCATACTTTAGACTTCAGTGCAAAATTTTAAATCTGATGATAGTCATAAGTGAGGAATAAATTTCTCTAGGATATTTCTCAAATTTTATAAACTAGTCTGGCACTAGGTTTTAATAATCAGAAAATTGAGATACAGTGTCCTGCAGAATAAAATGATCACCCTCATAAAGCAACCGCATGGACATGTCCTCAGGGAAAGTATACCATCCTAAAACAAAGGAAGGAGGTTCTTTTCTAAGGTGAATATGTAACCTTGTGAATTAAAACGTCTCTCTATGAACACAAGGTCAGTTTTTTCAGAGTACCAAATGCCTGCTAGCACCGTAACAGCACAGTGGGATGCGCCAGTTTGGGACTGAACATATCTCCACAAGTTCTCCATACCTGAAGCAAACTGTTGGAATTTTGAGTCATCTGTGAAGACAACAGAGTACAAAACTGTTCGGACTTGTCCATCTGCATGAACAACTCATATCGTTTCCTCTTATTAGTCTAAGAGAGCATCCTACAGAAAGTTGGTTACAGAGGACGTGTAATTAGACGGAAGCCATTTTATCAGTTAACCCACAGAAATGCCATATGATAATATAAAGTAACTATATTTCAGAGATGCATGAAACTTTGCGATGGGGGAATCAATAACAGCAACAGGCGAAACACATCATGAAGGCTTCTTTTACACAGTTTGAAGAAATCATTGACAATACGCGAGCCGCCTTTTACTGACTGGTGGGCGCAGTTCTGCACCATATTCACGTTATACGTTATATAGGTTCAATTTCAGTTGTTACACTGCTGTGGCATAACTTCCAAATACCATTCGTGTTTACTGTGACGCAGTTTGTGAAGGACTGCGTTGCATTATGCCCTGCACGTTACAGACTGCTTCCTCCGTAACCACGGTTGGTGTTCGTTTGTTTTTGCTCTACTGTATAATATTGCCGGTTTTGCGCAACCGTTGAACAATCTTCTATACCTCAATTTTGATGGGATGGGAATGTTTCATGCTCCAATACATTCACTAAATTCACGATGGCACTATTTGAAGGATCGTCTTCACATAAGTTTCCAGAACGAATACACGCTGTTCCGAGCTTAACGCCATCTTCACAAACCTAAGCCTTAGCTTTGCCAGCACTTTACGTTGTCCTGGTTCTCATATCACTAAGTTTTCGTGTATCTCTGGATTAGTGTTCCTTTTTATCTACTCTTTTATTTCATTTCTTTGAATTAAATGATAAAGTGAACACCCTGTATGATGCCCAGTTTCCATGGAGCGTTGTTTAATTTTCTATTATTCTGAAAATTACAAACTCCGTACAGACTTTCCATCCAATTAGTCCAAACTTGAAGACCTTTAATTTCGCTTACTTTCAAAATATGAAAGAGAACTTTTGAGACATCATCTATTTTTAAGTTTTTATTAATTAAAATATATGAATATGATAACTTATAATTTGAAATTCAGACTGTAAAAAATTAAAATATCTTTCCTAATGATGACGAATGGTTGGCTCCAAACATATGAGTTTTGGTTGGACTAAAGAGAGAGAATTTCAACAATTTATTTTTTGGTTAACATTTTCAGCATTCTCTTTGGTCCCATAAATTAACCTAAATTTTTATAAAAAACTATATTTATTATTAAAATGTGTGCTTCATATGAAAATTAAAATAAGTTAATTTTGAAAAACTTTCATTTGTTAAAGAGAAAATTTAATTAAAAGCTGTATACATTATTAATTATGCAAAGCTTTCAACTTGATGCAAGCAATTTCATTGTCACCTCAGCTTAATCATTTTATACTTAACGAAGTAGTGCGTATTGAATTTTACAACGATGACGCTTCATTTAAGTATTCTTTTCATAATTTCTTTCATTTCTGTGTTCTTTCTTTCACACCTTATTTCTGTATCGTTGTTTGTGTTTATCTCACAATCTTGCCTTCTCTTTCTCTCTCTCTCTCTCTCTCTTTCTCTCTCTCTCTCTCTCTCTGTCTCTGCTCTCCTCTTCTCTCTCTCTCTCTCTCTCTCTGTCTCTGTTTCTCTCTCTCTCTCTCTCTCTCTCTCTCTGTCTCTCTCTCTCTCTCTTCGGCTATCCGAAATAGGAAAGTAGCGTATAGGAGGGCGAAGGCCAATCGTTCCCACGAGAACACTGAAGCGTATGTCCGCCTGTGTAGGGAAGTGAAGGCGAGGTTAGGCTAGCGAAACGTAACGAAGAACTACGGGTGGCAAGCCTCTGCAAGGGGAACCCTAGGAGTTCTTCAGTTATGTTAATAGTAGAAAGCCCATTAGAAGCATGATAGGTCCTTTAAAGGACGGAAGCGGCGTTCTGCGGACCTCCGACGCGGACATCGCTAATGTGCTTAATGAGTACTTTGCGGGAGTGTTCACCAGGGAGGATACCCGCGTCATCCCCGAGCCAGCTGTGAGGCACGAAGGTGCTGGCCTGGATAGGTTAGATGTACCGCGACAGTCGTTGCTCATAGAATAGACAATCTGAGCGCGTTTAAGGCTCCTGGCCAGACCAGTTTCTCCCCAGGTTTGCGAGAAGTGCGCGACCAGGTGGCTCCCCACCTGGCTACAGTCTTCAACAAATCGCTGGTGATGGGCCAGGTGCCTGGTGACTGGAGGGAGGCCACGTGACCCCTATCTTTAAGAAAGGGGATCACGAAAGTCCAGGGAAACTATCGTCCTATTAGTCTCACTTCAGTTGTAGGTAAATTATTAGAAAGGATAATAGCTGATAGAATCGTTGGACCATTTGGATTCCTACAAGCTACTTGGGGACTCCCAACATGGTTTAGACGGCATAGGTCGTGTCTCACCAACTTGCTCGAGTTTTTCCACGTCATGTTGAGTGAGTACGATAAGAGTAGGGCGATTGATATACTTTATCTCGACTTTCAGAAAGCCTTTGATAAGGTACCTCACCGCCGGCTAATGGCGAAAGTGCGCGCGCTGGTATCGGTGGGGAAATAGGTAGGTGGATTGAAAACTGGCTGAGGAATAGGCGGCAGAGGGTGGTAATTAAAGGGGCTAGTTCGGGTTGGGCCTCGGTCACTAGTGGGGTTCCTCAGGGTTCCGTTTGGGGCCACTGTTGTTTACCATGTACATAAATGATATCGACGGTGGCATCGTCAGTCGGATCGCCAAATTCGCTGATGACACCAAGCTTGGGGCCAATGTTGGGACGCCCGAAGCGATCGAGGAACTGCGTGCGGACCTAGGTAGGATAGGAGAGTGGTCCGAAAAATGGCAAATGCCGTTTAACTTGGGTAAATGCAAAGTGATGCACATTGGCTACGCCAATCCAAGTCGGACTACTCGATGTTGGGTAGTAATATCGAGGTGACTGATTTAGAAAAGGACTTGGGTGTGCTAATTAGCAGCGACCTTAAGTTTACGAAACAGTGTGTAGAGGTGGAAAAGAAAGCCCAGAAACTATTGGGTTATATCAGGAGGCAATTTCAGTTTCGGAACAAGGAGATTGTGCTCTCACTGTACAATTCCCTTGTTCGGCCGTACCTGGAGTATGCTGTGCAGTTCTGGTCGCCCACCCTCAGGAAAGATATTGAGAGGCTGGAGCGAGTGCAGGCGAGGCCACAAAGTTATCCCTTCCGTTAGGCATATGGGCTACAATCGACGGTTACGCGCCCTGAACTTGTTTTCGCTTGAAACTCGGAGGCTGCGCGGTCAACTGATCGAGGTTTTCAAGCTCTTACGAGGGTTCAACGATGTCGATTTTAGAAGTATGTTAGTTTAAATGATAACCCAACTCGCAACAATGGTTGGAAGTTGGATTTGAAACGGTTTAGGACTAGTGTGTGTGGGAATTACGTTACGTATAAGATCTGTGACACATGGAACAGGTTACCTTCGGAAGTTGTGAACAGTTCCTCTGTGGATCAGTTCAAGAAAAGGTTAGACGAAATCTTGCACACTATTTGAGTGTGTAAAGACATTTAGGACCTCAGTGCGGAAATTTCTTTTCCTGTAAAATAGTTGATATCTGGAACCAACTTCCCTCAGAGGATGTTTCCAGTCAAAGTGTAAATCTGTTTAAAAATAGGCTAGACAAAGTACAGAACACACTCATAGTTTAAGATTAAAACCTCAGAAAACTCTGCAGGAGTTCGCTTGCTCGGTCTCTGTGAGCAAGCTAAATATAGAGCTATTTATATATTCTCCACTTTCCTGTAAAATTTCCTTGGCTACTTTTCCAGGGTCAAGGTATTTTCTTCAACCTTTTTCCGTACCTGCCTCTGGCAGGGAGGGAGCGGAGGGTGGGGAGAGAGCCTTCTACTTTTCTATCCAGTTTTCTACTACTGCTAGGATAGTTGAAAGACAAAACTTTCCCTGGCACCCGTTGCCATTGGTACTTCCTCGGTATGGGCCGCAAGGCCTTTTGAGGTACTTCTTTTCCTTCCTTGTAACTCCTTGTAACTCTCACTCTCTCTCTCTCTCTCTCTCTCTGTCTCTCTCCTCTCTCTCTCTCTCTCTCTCTCTCTGTCTCTGTCTCTCTCTCTCTCTCTCTCTCTCTCTCTCTCAATTTTCATATATCTCCGCTCCCTTTTCGGTGTTCTTATCTTCCGTCTTCCCATCAATTCGAAGCCAACATTATAGTGATTCGAAAGCATTCATCAATAGATGATGTTCCTCCGTCACTCGATATCAGTTTTATGAATGTTTTAACGCCCAAGAAACAGAAACGAAAAAAAAGGGAACTGTCCTATCTGCCCTCAGGATATGATGCAGATAAGGTCTTTATCTCCCTCGTTATTTCTATCTTCTCGGCAATTGTGTAATGAATGATCTTTGTCGCAGAGGATGTTCGCGTCCGGTGCACACGAGACGGTGACGCTAAATGCCAAACAAAGACATGGGCAGGACTTGTGTATATATATGTGTGTGTGTGTATATATATATATATATATATATATATATATACATTCAACTGCAAAGAACACGCAGTATAAATAACGTAAAGAACGACGCTTGTATAGGAGATATTCCGCGCAAGACGAGAGAGAAAACGGAACAAATGAAAAAATGAAGTACCACCTGGGAATCGAACCCGGGATCTTCCGATTGCCGGTCAGACGCGATACCATTACACCATGGACTTCACTCTTCCAAATGCCGTAATTCTTCTACATACTCGCAGAAACCAATGCCCCAAGGGGGCACCTCCCGCATGCCGTAACATTATATACATTCAACTGCAAAGAACACGCAGTATAAATAACGTAAAGAACGACGCTTGTATAGGAGATATTCCGCGCAAGACGAGAGAGAGAAAACGGAACAAATGAAAAATGAAGTACCACCTGGGAATCGAACCCGGGATCTTCCGATTGCCGGTCAGACGCGATACCATTACACCATGGACTTCACTCTTCCAAATGCCGTAATTCTTCTACATACTCGCAGAAACCAATGCCCCAAGGGGGCACCTCCCGCATGCCGTAACATTATATACATTCAACTGCAAAGAACACGCAGTATAAATACGTAAAGAACGACGCTTGTATAGGAGATATTCCGCGCAAGACGAGAGAGAGAAAACGGAACAAATGAAAAATGAAGTACCACCTGGGAATCGAACCCGGGATTCCCAGGTGGTACTTCATTTTTTCATTTGTTCCGTTTTCTCTCTCTCGTCTTGCGCGGAATATCTCCTATACAAGCGTCGTTCTTTACGTTATTTATACTGCGTGTTCTTTGCAGTTGAATGTATATAATGTTACGGCATGCGGGAGGTGCCCCCTTGGGGCATTGGTTTCTGCGAGTATGTAGAAGAATTACGGCATTTGGAAGAGTGAAGTCCATGGTGTAATGGTATCGCGTCTGACCGGCAATCGGAAGATCCCGGGTTCGATTCCCAGGTGGTACTTCATTTTTTCATTTGTTCCGTTTTCTCTCTCTCGTCTTGCGCGGAATATCTCCTATACAAGCGTCGTTCTTTACGATATATATATATATATATATCCGAGAGAGAGGGAGAGTTACAAGAAGTTACAAGGAGTTACAAGGAAAAGAAGTACATCAAAAGGCATTGTGGTCCATATCGAGGAGGGACCAATGGCAACGGGTGCCATGGAAAAATTCGTTACAGCTAGCTTCTCGAACAGCCATCCCAGAAGACAGTAACACACATCCTCAAATAGTGTGCAAAATTCGGTCTAACTTTTTCTTGAACTGATTCACAGAGGAACTGTTCACAACTCCTGAAAGTAGCCTGTTCCACGTTTCACAGACATTATAAGTAAAGTAATTCCCACACACACTAGTGCTAATTCGTTTCAAATCCAACTTCCAACCACTGTTGCGAGTTGAGTTATCATTTAAACTAAAATCGACATCGTCGAACTCATGTAAGAGCTTGAAAACCTCGATGAGTTGACCGCGCAGCCTCCGAGTTTCCAGCGAAAACAAATTCAGGGCGCGTAAGCGTCAATTGTAGCTCATATGCCTAACGGAAGGGATTAACTTTGTGGCCCTCGCCTGCACTCGCTCCAGCCTCTCAATATCTTTCCTGAGGGTGGGCGACCAGAACTGCACAGCATACTCCAGGTGCGGCCGAATCAGGGAATTGTACAGAGAGAGAGAGCACAATCTCCTTGTTCCGAAACGGAAATTGCCTCCTGATATAACCCAACAGCTTCTGGGCTTTCTTTTCCACCTCTACGCACTGTTTCGTAAACATAAGGTCGCTGCTAATTAGCATACCCAAGTCCTTTTCCAAATCAGTCGCCTCGATATTACTCCCCAACATGGAGTAGTCCAACTTGGAATTGGCGTAGCCAATGTGCATCTCCTTGCATTTACCCAAGTTAAACGGTATTTGCTATTTTTCGGACCACTCTCCTATCCTACGTAGGTCCGCACGCAGTTGCTCGATCGCCTCTGGCGTCCAAACATTGGTCCCAAGCTTCGTGTCATCAGCGAATTTGGCGATCTGACTGACGATGCCACCGTCGATATCATTTATGTAAATGATAAACAACAGTGGCCCCAAAACGGAACCCTGAGGAACACCACTAGTGACCGAGGCCCAACCCGAACTAACCCCTTTAATTACAACCCTCTGCCGCCTATTCTTCAGCCAGTTTTCAATCCACCTACCTACTTCCCCACCGACACCCAGCGTGCGGACTTTCGTCATTACCCGGTGGTGAGGTACATTATCAAAGGCTTTCCGAAAGTCGAGATAAAGTATATCCATCGCCCTACTCTTATCATACTCACTCCACATGTGGAAAAACTCGAGCAAGTTGGTGAGACACGATCTATGTCGTCTAAACCCATGTTGTTAGTTCCCAAGCAACTTGTAGGAATCCAAATGGTCAACGATCCTATCCGCTATTATCCCCTCTAATAATTAACCTACAACTGAAGTGAGACTAATGGGGCGGTAGTTTCCTGGACTTTCGTGATCCCCTTTTTTAAAGATAGGGGTCACGTTGGCTTCCCTCCAGTCACCAGACACCTGCCTTGTCTCCAACCATTTGTTGAAGACTGTAGCCAGGTGGGGAGCCACCTGGTCGCGCACCTTCCGCAACACTCTGGGGAGGAACTGGCCTGGCTCAGGAGCCTTAAACGTGCTCAGTTTGTCTATTCTATCGGCAACGACTGTCGCAGTACACCGAACACTATCCAGGCCAGCACCCTCGTGCCTGACGCCTGGCTCGGGGATGATGCGGGTGTCCTCCCTGGTGAACACTCCCACAAAGTACTCATTAAGCACATTAGCGATGTCCGCGTCGGAGGTCCGCAGAACGCCGCTGGGCTTTCTACTATGAACATAACTGAAGAACTCCTTAGGGTTCCCCTTGCAGAGGCTTGCCACCCGTAGTTCTTCGTTACGTTTGGCTAGCCTAACCTCTGCCTTCACTTCCCTAGAGAGGCGGACATACGCCTCTGTGTTCTCATGGGAACGATTGGCCTTCGCCCTCCTATACGCGGCTTTCCTATTTCGGATAGCCGAAGGGATGTCACGACTGAACCACTTAGGCTGCGTTGAAGCAGGGGTGACCGGTTTTGAGGGTATGGCAGCAGACTGCAGCACCATAAACTCGTCCCGGAATGCAGTCTACATTCCCTCAACATCGCCGCCGACCTCTAACCCCATCTCACCTACGCTATCCCGGAGGCTAACAAAGTCCGCTCGCTGTAGATCGAGCTTTCTCGAGTTACTACGCTTCACCCGAGGGACGCAGACACAAAACCTAATCAGACCGTGATCACTCCCGCCCAACGATTCGTCAGCGGTGAGGCCAGTGACGAGGTTGTCTTCGGTCGTGAATACTAAGTCTAGAACGCTTTCGCCTCGTGTAGGCTCATTGACCCACTGAGTCAGGAAGTTCTCATCAGCAAAGTCAACTAGCCTTCTCCCTTCAGCATCAGCATTCCTGTCTTCCCACTTTATGCCGCGACAGTTGAAGTCTCCTACAACTACACACACCCTATCCCCTAGCAGGCTACGGAGTTCGGTGTACAGGGCTGTATCCTCCTCGAGGAGGAGATGCGGAGGTCTGTACACCAAGAGTAACCTATAGTTCGTCCCTTCCACGTTCAGATCGACGCCAAGCTGCTCCCGTTCCGACCGGAACTGGCAGTCAACCGGACTCAACGTGTCCCTCACGTATATTAGTACCCCTCCCCTCTCCCTACGGGTGCGGTCTTTGTGAAGCATTCTATACCCGGGAATTTCGAACTCCCCAACGTAGTCCCTACGATCAGTATAAATCCAGGACTCGGTGATAGCAACGATATCCTGGTATTCTGATGCTAAGAGCGCTCGTAGCTCGCAAAACTTATTCCTAATCGACCTAGCATTAAAAAGCATTGCACGGAGGGAGCCTTCCCTATTCTGACCACCCCCTAGCACGACCCGTTTCGTGAACAGCCAGGGCTGTCGGGAGTTGAAGAGCACCTCACCAACGAGGGGGCAACTTCCATAGGAGCCTGAGCCCCCTCCAACGGGGAAGAAGGGTCACCCACCTGTACCTGGACGCACCCTTCAGTTGAAGGTGCGTCCGCCAGCGGCTCAAGATCATCTCTCCCCTGTGGGGGCCCGTCATCTCTCCCAGGGCTCGATCTCACCATTCTATATAGGTGCTGGTCTTGCAGCGCGCCTAGCACATCTTTACCCTTGTCATTGAGGTGGACACCATCCCTCTGGTAAAGGTTCCACCTACCCGAAAATGCGTCGAAGGGGTCAATAAACCTCACACCCAGTGGGACGCACAAGTCTTGCATCCTCTCGTTGATGCCAATGACCCATCAACATTTCCCTGTCTGTCTTCAGCTTTAGATCATCCGCAAGAGACATGATCTCGGTGATGATCCATTTTGTAAAACCTACCCTACCGCCTTTGAAGAACAGGTCGTTGCCACCAGCGTGGACAACGACCGCAATCCTCCGACTAGCCACGCACAGCTTCTCTAGCTCCTTCCTTAAGTGCGCCGTTACCCGCCCAGGTAAGCACCTTACCTTCCTCCTGTCCCAGTTTGCAGAACTAAAGTACTTCTCCTGGCCCCTGATCTGCGAGTCCCCAATCAAAACGGTGTCTTCTTCCTTCGAGCACAGGAGACTAAAGCGGTTGGAGGTCCTGACAGGGCAACCGGGGTCTCAGGCTTTGGCTTCGCAGCCTTCTTGCCCGAGCCCTTTCGATACCCGTCGCCACCCATTGACTCAGCCGCACTTACACCACCCGACCCACCCCGACCGGCAGCTGCATCCTTCGGGTTCTTTGGGCCATCAGTAGGCCCCTTCCCACCCTTTTTCTTTATCGGCCCCTTTCCACCCTTCTCTATTGGCCCCTTCTTTGCGCCCTCCACCTTGCGCCGCGGTTCCGTGCATTCCACGTGGGTCGCTGGCGATTCCTGACACTGATATTGTACCGTGGCTCCCGGTTGCACCTCTACCCTTTCTCCGCGGTCTCGAGCGCTGTCCAGTCCATCGCTGGACCGCCTTTCCAGGGCAGCTATCCTATCAACGAGCTCCAGGGTGGAGGGCGCAGCCGCGTCAGTGATCGCCGCAACTCCAACAGCCGATCTGGACGACTCGAGCCGCAGGACCCTCTCCTCTAGCTTCTCGTAAAACTGCATGAGTTCGCAAAAGCGGCACATGCTGGAGTGGTTGATCTTCTCGAAGCAGGCTTCTTTGAAGTTTGTCACCCACTTGTTTACTTCACACCTCGCACATTCAGCCTTCAGTTTCTGGGGTCCAGTCATTGTAACTTTTTTTTTTCGAACTCTGAATACACTGAATAAGATAAAGCGTTCTAGCAATGAAAACTATCAAAAACGTTCTGACCAGTATATAAAGAAGGAGGGGGCGGGAATTCTTCCCGCGCGTAGACGCATCCTCCTATTTGCAAGTTACGTTCATCCCATCCAGAAGACTACACCTCTCGCTGCTGCAGCACCGACCAAGGGTCTCCCCAGTGCCGGACAGTCCCAAACGTGTCGCAGCTACCAACTGACAAACACTCGCGACGCAGGCGTCATGGATTTCCCGTCAGGAGCGACAGCGAGATGCAGCCCCTTACTAAGTCACTCACAAACGGCCAGACTCTTAGAATCCAGTGTTCAAGGGATATCCCACCAGACCCAGAGGCTACGCCCGAGAGTTTACTCTGACCTGGCAGCCAGCTGGGCAGTAAAGCTCTCTCACCTAGGAGCAGTACAGCCAAGCACCATCAATTGGTCACCAAAGAACGGTCGCAGGGGGCTGGTCAGGCCATTACGCGTTAGGAATGGGCTTAAAAGGGCAATAGTCACACTCCATTCATCGCGCCCCAACGCCTAGAACCCCTCCATCCCAGTCTCTCACGTAAATGGTGTTATTTATAGAGGTTCCAAGGCCTCTCTTCCCACGCATGAGGTAGCAGTAGGGTCCTAAATAGTAAAAGAAGAGAAAAAGACTTAATACTAAAAGATATTTTTTGGGGTCCTAGTAACCCACAGGAGAGGATTGTACAACAGACTTCACCCGCCCTCCCTAAAGAGAGAGAGAACCTAAAGGAACTGGCAGCCAATTTCTCTAGAGTCGCATGACTCGAGGCCGGAGGGCTGTCACACCCCAAGTATAAAGTTTACAACACCCAGAAGAAATGTGCATAACCTTTATACCCCTGCGGAGAGAGAGAGAGTTACAAGGAGTTACAAGGAGTTACAAGTAAAAGAAGTACCTCAAAAGGTCTTGCGGCCCATACCGAGGAGGTACCAATGGCAACAGTGCCAGGGAAAATTTTCCACACCCTCAAATAGTGTGCAAGATTTGGTCTAACCTTTCTTGAAATGATCCACAGAGGAACTGTTCACAACTTCTGAAGGTAACCTGTTCCACGTGTCAAAGATCTTATACGTAAAGTAATTCCCACACACACTAGTCCTAAACCGTTTCAAATCCAACTTCCAACCATTGTTGCGAGTTGGGTTATCATTTAAACTAAACATGCTTCTAAAATCGACATCGTTGAACCAGCGTAAGAGCTTGAAAACCTCGATCAGTTGACCGCGCAGCCTCCGAGTTTCCAGCGAAAACAAGTTCAGGGCGCGTAACTGTCGATTGTAGCCCATATGCCTAACGGAAGGGATTAACTTTGTGGCCCTCGCCTACACTCGCTCCAGCCTCTCAATATCTTTCCTGAGGGTGGGCGACCGGAACTGCACAGCATATTCCAGGTGCGGCCGAACCAGGGAATTGTACAGAGAGAGCACAATCTCCTTGTTCCGAAACTGAAATTGCCTCCTGATATAACCCAACAGCTTCTGGGCTTTCTTTTCCACCTCTACGCACTGTTTCGTAAACTTAAGGTCGCTGGTAATTAGCACACCCAAGTCCTTTTCCAAATCAGTCGCCTCGATATTACTCCCCAACATGGAGTAGTCCGACTTGGGATTGGCATAGCCAATGTGCATCACTTTGCATTTACCCAAGTTAAACGGCATTTGCTATTTTCGGACCATTCTCCTATCCTACCTAGGTCCGCACGCAGTTCCTCGATCGCTTCCGGCGTCCCAACATTGGCCCCAAGCTTGGTGTCATCAGCGAATTTGGCGATCCGACTGACGATGCCACCGTCGATATCATTTATGTAAATGATAAACAACAGTGGCCCCAAAACGGAACCCTGAGGAACCCCACTAGTGACCGAGGCCCAACCCGAACTAACCCCTTTAATTACAACCCTCTGCCGCCCATTCTTCAGCCAGTTCTCAATCCACCTACCTACTTCCCCACCGATACCCAGCGCGCGGACTTTCGCCATTAGCCGGCGGTGAGGTACCTTATCAAAGGCTTTCTGAAAGTCGAGATAAAGTATATCAATCGCCCTACTCTTATCATACTCACCCAACATGACGTGGAAAAACTCGAGCAAGTTGGTGAGACACGACCTATGCCGTCTAAACCCATGTTGGTAGTCCCCAAGCAGCTTGTAGGAATCCAAATGGTCAACGATCCTATCGGCTATTATCCCCTCTAATAATTTACCTACAACTGAAGTGAGACTAATGGGACGATAGTTCCCTGGACTTTCGTGATCCCCTTTCTTAAAGATAGGGGTCACGTTGGCTTCCCTCCAGTCACCAGGCACCTGGCCCGTCTCCAACGATTTGTTGAAGACTGTAGCCAGGTGGGGAGAGAGTCAGAGAGAGTCTGTTTTGTTCAATTTATATGTTACAAAGTATTTGATACATAAATTTGTACGACACATGATTATTTTCAGAAATTTCCAACGAGGTTTCAAAGCAGAATGTGGAGTAAGGTAGGGCTCCTAGTGGATCTGCAGTAAAGAGACTAATTGAGAAATTCGAAGATACTGGAGATGTGAAAGACGGTCTGTAAAGTCGTTTTGGGTGAAAGAAAACTACACAACTCCATCTTGTACTGTAAATTCGATGATAGTCTAGCGCAGTGTTTCTCAGCCGAATTTTCCCCATGAACCCCGTGTCAGGGTTTTAGGTCGGTGCAACCCCTTATCATCGTACAGGGGTAAACAAATACACGAAGCGGGATTTTTTTGTTTTTTTTGTGCACAAAACACTACTACAGGGATAAACAAACTACGACCCGGGGGGTCGCGACCCACCGTTCGAAAAACACTGGCCGAGCCTAAACTACATGAAAAAACCTCGAAAGTTCTGTGAAACTAATGATACATTAAAAAAATTCTGTCGGAGATATTCTTTCGAACCAATTTACTTGCTTAAATTACTGTATTACCTTTGAAGCATTCATTCGTCAAAACGGCGCTGGGACCTTTTGACCAAATTCTCGAATGCAAAATTTGGACCTGCATTTACAAAGGCAACGAAATATAAAATGCGAGACGAAAAAGGGTTTTCTATTCGACTACTACATTTTCGACGATAAACCAAAAATTAGAATAGATCTAACTAGAGCAATGCTAACCACCTAACCTAGTGTACTCCTAGCCGGGCATTAAGTACGCTTAATCCGGAATAAGTATATATATATATATATATTTAGGAGAAATCCAATGACAAGGAGGAATGTAAATGCCATGAAAAGTCTTCTTTAATGCGCAACGTTTCGAGCAATACGCTCATCTTCAGGCTAAATAATAACAATATGAAATTAAAATCAATAAATAAATGAAACACAAGACAAAATAATTTCTATAAAACCTATTCATTAAAAGCAAAATTTAAAAAGACTAAAAGAAGAGGGTTAAATTCAAAGTTATAAAAATTTACATATAAAATTACAAGAAATTTGAAAAGCTATTTTTAAATTACATATAGTAAATTTGAAATTAGTACAATGGAATAATTAACACTACTAACCCTTCATTGCTGGTTCCGAGGCACAAGTAATTAATTTAAAACAAAACCAAGATCACGTTGTACAAGAGAAATTATTAATAAATAATCCTAAATATTAAATTGAAGCTTTGCAGAAGCAACCCGCATGATTATATATATATATATATATATATATATATATATATATATATATATATATATATACACAGTATACTGTATACTGTATATATACCGTATACGAGGGGTGTCCAGAAAGTTTCCGGAAACATTGTTTTTAATAGACTACCAGTTGGAATGAAATGTAACTTGAAAGAAGAGAGGAAAAATACCTTTAACTCTCGAAGTATTCCTCATTGGCATCGACGAACTTCTGCCCGCCTGTGAGCAGTGGATGTATTCCCTTGTGGTGAAAGTCCGTGTTCTGCTAATGAAGCCATGTTCTTGTAGCATTTTGGAGACCTTCATCTCGAGTAGCGTGCATTCCCCGAAGTTGGTCCTTCAGGGAGCCGAACAGATGATAGTCTGAGGGAGCAAGGTCTGGGCTGTACTATGGATGGATGACAAATGTCTACTGGAACCTGGCAAGAATTTGGAATGTAGCAATGGCTTCCGACTGGCTACGTATTTTCTGTACCCAGCTCTACGTGGGACGGTCTATACAGAATGCTCTCTGTGCCTAATAAGAAGGAACGATACGAGTGTTCCATGCAGATGAAGGATAAGTTTGATCAGTTTTGACACTTTTTTGTATTCTCAAATGAATCGACATATCAGCAGTTTGCTTCAGGAGGACGGATCTGGGTATGGGGAACTTGTAGAAATTTGCTCAATCCGAAACTGGTGTATGCCACTGTGAAATTCGGTGGCTGTGCTTTAAGGGTGTGGGCATGCATTGGTTACTCTGAGAAGACTGGTCCTGTGTTCAAAAAGTGTCATCTTAATTCACAAGATTACATGATCATCTTGGATGAGAACTACTTCGGTTTGTTTCGGAATTAAAACTTCACCTGGAGGACATCATGTTCCAAGAGGACGGTGTCACATGTTTATTCCGTTCCTGTAAGAGGATGTTCATTTCATTCTGGCAGGGCGCTGTATAGATGCAGTATATACTACGCTCTCGAAAGAAGGCGAGAGCGGTACACAATAATATACAAATTAGTGGTGGACCGGATGTCAGTTTTTCAACATCTGTGGATGCGGATTTTTAATTTCAATATCCGCGGATGCGGATGCGGATATTTAGTTAATCTATCAATATAATATAGAATTATGAATATATGACAATTTTTCAAATTTCATGATATTACTATTATGGCAGGCAATGCATAAGAATTAATATTAATATTTTCATTATAAAAATAACAACTTTCTCAAGAGTTTCAGCCACAGAAAATTCAATGAAACAAGCTTCATTCAATTTTCTGTGTTACCAAGTATTTATATTTTGAGGTTTATATATTTGTTTGTTCATTAATAATTAATACTTAACATGAAATGTGCATGACGGCCTTATAAGCTACTTTATAAGGTAATTTAATTGTAAATTGCATAATTTATTAGAGATAATATCCGCATAACATCCGCAGTCAGAAGTGCGGATGCAGATATCCGGTCACCTCTAAATTATACATATATAGAAAAATACTTGAGGGCTTTGTCCCTACCTTAGAAATGAAATAGAAACAAACTGGAATGAGAGAAGAGGCAGATCTTGTACAGTCCCAGCTGCTGTGAGACAGGGGGGCCATGAAAACGAGGATGGAAAATTCCCTCAGAATACAAGGCCCAAAGTTTTTCACTGCCCTACCGCGAGAAGTAAGGAATCTCCAGCACACCGACCTGAATAATTTCAAGAACCAGCTGGACAGATTCCTGTGCAAAGTCCCTGACCAGCCATGCGTGGCTGGCTGCGAGGGCAAGAGGAGATCAGACAGCAATTCCCTCCTTCACCAAATCTCGCAAATGAGGCGGGATGCTGCAGAGAGGTCAACCGCAGGTCGATCCTGAACCGTCGTTCGAACTCATACAAAGTAACACAAAGTAAGTAGCACATATGTGTATATATATATATATATATATATAAAATAATATATATATATAATATATATATATCACAACCTTATTGAAATAACAACTAATATAAAAGCAACAGGGGAGGAAAAAACACGTGCGATAGAAAGAGGCAAATTCGAAATTTTTAATTTGGACTCCAAGACTATAAATTGGGAAGGTATTGGGTCCAGCATGGAAGCAATAGACTGGAGAACCATCTTTAAGACAATGGAAGAGATGCTAAGAGATGATAATGATACTGGAATAGAAGATGCTAGAAATTGTGGAAAGACATGTCCCACAAAAAATGAAAAAGAGGAAAGAGAAGCAGGTTCTTAAGACAAAACAGGTCAATATTCCGCAAGAGAAAAAGAGTGGCTGTAAAATTAAGAGACTGCAAAGATAACAACATGAAAATATTAACTGATAAGCTTGAGAGTATGAATTGCGTCATACAAGTCTAGTTGAGAATCATACAGAGAAAGATGATGATAATGATAAGAAGCGGTAAAGGTTAACTCAAAATACTTCAATAATTTTGCAAAAAGGAAATCGAAAAGTCACGCGACTATCGGACCTTTGAGGAATGAAAACGATGTTTTATCCGATGATCTAAAAGAAGTATCTGAAATATTAAGGGTTCAGTACAAATCATCGTTCAGTTTCCCCAAAACTGATAAACTATTTACAAGGGGAATTACAAGGGGGTATAACAGACTTTCACTTCACAACAGATGATATCACACAAGCTATAGGGAAACTAAAAACACACTCGGCAGCAGCCCCGGACAAAATAATGGAATGCCACACTAATAAAAAACTGCAAGAATGAAATCGTTAAGCCCCTATGTTGAATATGGAGACGTTCACTAGACACGGGAGAAATACCGAGCATCCTGTAAAGAGCAAACATAGTTCCAATATATAAAGGAGGAGAGTGATCTGAGGCCAAAAAGCCAGTGTCGTTTACATCTCATCTCACCAAAATATTTGAAAAAATAGTTAAAGGAAAAATTTGCCTTTTTGGAAACTCGGGGGAAAAAATTAAATGATAGCCAACATGGATTCCGGTCAGGGATATCATTTGGTGCTTTTGAAAATTCAAATTGAAATTGAAAATTTAATTCAAATTAAATTCTTGAAGCCTAGAGTGGACATACACAGTATTAAATAATTTTCGAAGTAAATGTACAACTTTTGCATTTCAACGATTTTTATTTTTATTTTCCTCAAATTCTTGAATGTTTGACATTATATATTGGAGTCAAACTAATTTTTTAATTTGTTAAATTTTTTCAAACAAACGGTAAACTTTTCATAACCATCGTATGCATAGTACAAAAGATAACGAATATAACTGAAATATTTATCTGTAAGAATAGTTATGAGTGCCACTGTATATATATATATATATATATATATATATATATAATATGGATCTTTTCCATTTGGCGGCAGGCGGTTTTTTTTAACCAAATTTTCACCAGTAATACTTTTTTGTGTGCTAAATACGAATCTAACATTCTTTTTTGAGAGAAATGAAAGGGAAATATCGAAAAAAAAAGATTTTAAATACGAACTACTTTATACGGCGTACGAAAGGGAAATATTTATTTGAAATCAGCTATATCCTTTAATATTTTTCTAAATATATCTTCGTTTTCATTACGCTTCCGCCAAATAAATTCGCATCATTTGTATAATTTAGGTCTCGGGGGTACGGGGGCAGAGCCCCCGTAAAGATCACGCATCACAAATTGATCGGTATCGGGTTATATTTTTTATTTTTGAATTTCCGACGCTAAAATGTCGTTCAATCGATCAAGTTGTGATGCGTGATCTTTACGGGGGCTCCGCCCCCGTACCCCGAGACCTAAATTATACAAATGATAATGTAATAACATATTCATGTTAGGTAAGGTTAGGTTAGGTTAATTAATAAATACCAAAATACATTTTCCTAGTAATATTTGAGGTGTTTTGCTTAGATTTTGACCTCCATTTCCCTTGAAAATGGGCCAAACTTCAAAGTACTATAGCTTTGTTGTATCTCATTTCCGACGGAAATGGAGGTCATATTTGAACAAATCACATCAAATACTACTAGAAAATGTATTTTGGTGTGTAAAATGACTGAGTTACTTAAAACACACAATTACCGAAAAAATTTCACTGCATCTTCTTCTGATATAATATTCACAAAAATCCACTGTAAATTATAATTCACGTCCATGATTTACTCGTATTTCCAGAAACAATAATGAATCGCGCGGAATGCTTAATCATATCGAGTTGCCATAATTATTCTACAGATTTTGGAATAATTAAATTTATATAAACAAATAATTAATATTCATAAAATAATTAATATAATATAAATTAATAAATTATTATATAATACAATACTATAATTATATTATTGCAAAAATATATAGAATTTCGCAGTGTAAATAGTTCGTGCGCGGTATAAAGTAGTTCGTATTTAAAATCTTTTTTTCGATATTTTCATTTCATTTCTCTCAAAAAAGAGTGTTAGATTCGTATTTAGCACACAAAAAAGTATTACTGGTGAAAATTTGGTTAAAAAAAACCGTCTGCCGCCAAATGGAAAAGACCCATATAGGGATATATATATATATATATATATATATATATATATATATATATATATATATATATATATGTGTGTGTGTGTGTGTGTGTGTGTGTGTATATATTTTTTTTTTTAACAAACGAAAATTTTATTCAGAAAAGGAATACAAATTACAGAGTTTTACAGTATTTTTCAGTATTTTTTAGTTTAAAACTTTAAATAATATGAAGAGAAATCTTGATATTGTGGATGTGATATATTGGACATGACTTTTGAAATTTAGTTTTTCGTTTAATTTAATGCCATTACTTTAACCTCATTTTCCCTTGCAAGAGTTGTATTCACAATTTTTATTTGATAGTTTGTATTTACATGTTTTGTGGTAATAATCATATAAGATGATTTTGTCAGGTTCACTAAAAGTTTATTAGCACACATCTCATCCATTTATGCACATGTGGTATCATCTGCGCATTGTACTCAATGTGGTTGAGAGTTGAAGATCGTTAACGTGGATTAAAAGTATAATAGCAATGGCCCAAGAATAAATCCTTGTGGGACTCCACCAGTTAGCATCGACTTGTTGGATAAATTTTTAATCTGATGTATTGATGAAGATTTGTTAGATACTATTTGAACCAGTCGATGGTATTTCCTCTTATTCCGTATATGCGACGTTTATTCAATAAGATTTCTTACGAAAGTGTATCAAACATTTTTGACAAGTCAAAGAGATTAAGGCAGTGTATTTTTAGCTGTTTAGGTATTTTTTGCTGTTTAGGTTCTGATACACAATTTATAATAGCATGATTATGGCATCTTCCGTTGTACAGTATGTCCACCTTTAAACCCAAATTGTATTTTAGTTAAAATATCGTATTTCATTAAGAATTTAGTTAAATTTATTGTACGCAATTTTTTCAAGTACTTTACTTGAATAAAGTTGGCAATACGGAAATGAAGCGATAATTAAAGAAGTGTTTTCTTTTACGCAGGAAGGAGGTGCCAAGGGCGAATACCCGCAAAAGCGCCCCCTCTCCCCTATAGAAGAAGAAGGGAGCCAAAATTAAGGTCTTGGGCAGCGGTTCTGAACCTTTTTCTTCTTCTGTACCCCTTGAACTTTTTCAAGTGATTTTCTGGATTTTCGAGAGGCACAGAGGATTTTTACTTTCTTTACGACCGTGTGACTTGTCGCCGTTTGTTAATCGTATATAAAATTAAAAGGATTATATTTCCAGGACCCGTCGCGTAACCCCTAAGATTCTCTCGCGTACCCCTGGTCAGAACCACTGGTTTTCGAGATGCCTGGACACACTGCGTTTGAAAGGTTGGAAACATGGGGGAAATATGGATTGAGGAAGATTGTTCCAGAGGTGACAGGTTGAGTATATGAAAGATTGAAAATGCCGATTAACCTTTGCGTTGGAGAGTTGGACAGAAAAGGAATGAGAATGCGTAGAAAATGTATGGTGCTGCGTGTTCTCCTTACAGTTATAGAGTTCAGAAGAGCAGTGTCCGTTATAATAACGAGAGTAAGGAGAGAGTGAGGCAACATTGCGGCGGAAAGGGATTGAAAACAGTCACTAAAAAACGGGGAATTCATGAGACGAAAAGGCTTTGATTCCATCCGGTCAAGTACGGCTGTGTAGGTTGAGCTACCTCATACATGAGAAGCATACTCTATACAGGGGTGGACAAAGATCCTGTACAGAGACAGCAATTGAAAAAACTGCGGAGCCGATACAGCACACCTAACTTCTTAGAAGTTGTTTTGGACAGAGAATATATGTGATCTTTCTAGGAAAGATCACGAGAAAAGGAAACACCAAGAATGTTAGGAGAAGAGAAATGATTGAGTTGTGTGTTGTTGAAGGGGATAAGGGGATAGTTGTGTCGAAGATTGTGAGGAGTAGACAGATGGAGGAACTTGGTTTCTGAGGCATTGAAAGCCACAAGGTTTTCTTTCCATCAATCAGAGATGGCAGAAAGATCAGAGGTCAGGTGCCCCATAGCCGTCCTGCGTGAATCATAGAGCGACTGTTTAGAGAGACGCTTTGTGAAGCGGGTGGAGAAGTGAAGAGTAGAATCATCGGCATAGGAGTGAATAGGATAGGAAGTGCGACTTAAAAGATCATTAATAAATAAAATGAAAAGAATGGGTGACAAGACAGAACCCTAAGGAACACCACTGTTAATAGCTTCAAGAAAAGAACATTGTCTATCTACAACGGCAGCTATAGATGAGCCAGAAAGGACATTAGAGAGGAAGGCACAGATAGAAGGATAGAAACTGAGAAAGGGTAGTTTCGAAATTAAAGATTTGTGCCAGACTCTATCAAAAGCTTTCGATATGTTGCATCGTTCATGGCTGAGTTGGAGGTGAAAGTTTGAGCGAAGTGTTCAGCTTCGTCAGGACAAGAGATAGCAACTGAGCCGTTGGAATGGAAAAGAGGAGGGAAAGAAGAGGAAGTAAAGCTTTTGAAGAGTTTCTTAGCTAGATGCCAGAAAGAGCGAGAAGAATTGGAATTGGAATTGGATAGATTTTCACATTTTTGTCGGGTGAAGGAATATTCGGCGAGTCGAGGAACAGATTTTGGGTTACCCCGACTTAAATACAGGACATACTGTGGCTTCCATTAAACTATCAGGGAATATACTTAGTGTTATTAATTCATTCATTAATTTACTGAGGATGATTTCAATGTCATCCGATAGTGATTTGGATATTTTTACTCGTACTGGGTTCGTATTGATGTCAGAATCTTTATTTATCAGATTTTTTATTGCTAAAGAGATATCGATTTTTTTTATGTTGGAAAGAGGGGGTTAAGGGCTGGCGCCCACAAAAGTGACCCTTCTACGGAAGACGGAAAGAGCCAAAAACAAGTTCGCCAAGGCTCAATGATACCATTTTTCTTTTTTTTTTTAATATAAATTTTGAAGAGGTTGAGTAGTGTGTAAGATGCATGTATGTGTAGTGAAGAATAGAGGGAGAAGAGTGTGTTTGAGAGCATGCTGGACTGCTTACAAAGTAAATGAAGTACGGGAAAAGATAAGCTAAGGAGGAAAGTGACAAGAGAAACGGGAGTTCCAGCACTCCCCTGTCTCCGATATAATTTTGTGAATTATTCCCCATATACCTTACCTTATCTTACAATACTTTATGATGGTTTCAAACGACGGATCAGGGTCGACCGGCGGTCAACCCCTTGCAGCATCCCGCCTTATTTGCTAGATTTGGTTGAGGAGGAAATTGGTTTCCACTCTCCTGCTGTCCTCGTAGCGACCACGCATGTCTGGCCAAGGACTTTTTATAAGAACCTGCTCAACTGGGTCTTGAAATTATTCAAGTTGGTTTGCTGGAGGTTCCTCAGTTGTTTTGGTTGTACGTTGAAGAGTTTTGGGCCTCGTATTCGGAGGGCATTTTCACTCACGTTTTCATGGCCCCCTATCCCATCGCAGCTGGGACAGAACAGAATCTACCTCTTCTCTCATTCCAGTGTGTTTCTGTTTCATTGCTAAGGTTTGGGACTCACCATTGATATTTTCCTTTATTTATATATATATATATATATATATATATATATATGAAATGAAAATGAAATGAAATGAAAATGAAAAGGTTTATAGGCAGACTATATAGTCCATATGACAAATATTATTAATACAATGATAGTTCATATACTAAGGATAGAAATATATACAAGTGATTAGAGATATATATATATTAAACGATTAATTTTACAGCTGAAAACTGAGAATATTATTGGTTTCAATGGAGAGCGTTTTAAATTTGTAGTTTTCAAAATTTGTAATGAGTTAGGAGAGCATGAAAGGATCTCCTCTCACAGAGTTGCGTATCTTCAAGAACTGTGGAGGAAAAAACAAAACCTATTTTGAGATGTAAAACTGAATGGAGAGCGAAGGATTAGTTAACGTTTTTAGATGCATCGTCATTTATCGACCGCGGCCGTTGCTCAGTGGGTAACAGCTTTCCTGTGGGCGAATTGAATACACTGAGGCCGATCAATGGGTCGCATTAATTGGCCTGAACGTTGTGCCAATTTTTTGGCTCTCCTCACTGATTATATTTATTTATTGCTAAAAGAGGTAGTTGAATTCGGACGCTGATTCGATTCACATAAGATGAATTTACATGAAATTTACTCTATTTATTAAAACAAAAAAATTTAAAGGACAAATTAAACAAACAACTCATTCTATGGGACATAATGCCCAGTTAGGTCAACTGTATGCCCTTGACGTTTGGTTAGGTTAAGTTGTGATATTTTCGTTAAAACTTACAAAAATATCACAACTTAACGTCTTAACCTAACCAATTGTCAAGGGCATACAGTTGACCTAACCGGGCATTATGTCCCATAGAATGAATTTTGTTTTATTTGTCCTTTAAATTTTTGTTTTAATGTAATTGAACTAATATTTGTCTTCATGATTCCCCCTTTAATAGTCCCCCTTTTATAGTTCCCCTTTTATTCGTCCCCAAAGATAGTCAAGTCATTTCAGGTCAGGTCAGCACAAATTCAAGTCAGGTCAGGTCACTTCAGCGCAAATTCTTTCGCAGACTAAAGATATCTTTGTAGACTGCACTCAATAATAGCACCAAATTATTTTTCAAACGTTCACTGTTGAAAATTAATAAAATTTTTGTGCGATAATAGTTTATCACGTGTTTGTGAATTTCAAGCAGAACTGCATCAGCATCAGAAAATACTTTTCTCTCTCTCCTTATATATATATATATATATATATATATATATATATATATATATATATATATATATATATATATATATATATATATATATATATATATATATATATATATATATATATGAAGAAGGAAACCCCACTTCAAGAAGACTTAAATTTTTATTTCTTTAACACGAATACAGTTTCTGCTCCTCGCAAGCCCTTGTCAATTGGTAACGACCGCATAAACAGAGAACAGAGTTTATATACACCGAGAAGTCAATTATTATCAGGGATTAGCTGACTGAACCTTTCCATCCTCTTACCAGGGGATAGTTAAGTGACCCTTCCGACCCAGCTTTTACCTGATAGATGTACCTGTGTTGCCTGGGGAGTTTTGGATGGTAATATTACAAAATTCTTAATTTTATTACATATAATTTTGTTAAAAGAGAATTGACCATCGGATAGATTAAAATTTTATATAGAACCTACAAGACTAGATTCAACAATTCTACGCTAAACATAATTATTAGATTTGAAAACAAAGTTGCAATTACTGAAATCCATTACATGGTTATAGTCTCTAACATGACAGAAAACCGCCCTTTTTTCATTCCCCACCCTCTTGTATCAGGACATTCTTTATACATAGTAAAGGAGCCGAAACTGTACTGGTGTTAAAGAAATAAAAATTTAAGTCTTCCTCAAGAATGGTTTCCTTCTTTATACTTCGTCGCGACAGTGCGTTATTTTACTAGTGGTGCACCGATTAATCGGTATCGGCACCTTTCATGCCGATTAATCGGCCATGCAAGGTATTTTCCTAATATCGGCATGGCCGATTAATTGGCAAAATGCCGATTAATCGGCATGCCAGGTGCCGATACCGATTAATCGGTGCACCACTATATTTTACATCATATATACATATATATTGGGGATGAAATATAAGAAACTAATTTAAAGATATAAGCAATAAGCCTCATGATAAAAGTTTGTAAAACCAACAACTTCATTTTCAACAGAATTATACTTACTGAAAAATTGTGTTGTCGCGAAAGTAATTTATTGGAAATACGAAGTAAAAAGTAAAAAGGTCTTATTTCGAGTAAAGTTCTCAGTAGTTTCATATTTCTCCTTTAGATTCATTGATCAGATAATGTAATTGAATGAATATAACGAGAGACGTACCGGCAATTGGAAGCAGCAATTCCATCAACGATTACAGACAAGATAAGGTCGAAATATAAAGTAGAGCAGTCATGATTTTAGTGAATATATATATATATATATATATATATATATATATATATATGCAAAGAACCACAGGGAAAAGGAAACAAACCCTCCCTTAATAATAATAGCTCATCCTACAAATTACGACTCTTTTGACTAACCAACCGTTTTTCACAGACATACCCTTTCTAATCCTCTGACCATCCAGTGTTCCGTTAGACTTTGCCAAGTATGGAGGTGGATGTAAACATTGTGTATTTACCTATTGAGGTAATTTAATTTTAGTTTTTATAGTGATGAAATTTAATTTAATTTTAGTTTTTATAGTGATGAAATTTAAATGATTTTAATTTTGTATTGATGCAATTTCATTTTGCTTTAAGGTTTTAATTTTAATGGTTTTAATATTGTATTGATGTAACTTTCACTTTTCAATTTTGTTTTAAGGTTTTAAGACTTAACTCACTGATGATGACAAAAGATTTGTCGAAACGTCTGATGTACAAATAAATGAAAATGTTTGCCGTTGTGTTGATCCTTCTTTTCATCTGTAAGCTCCGGTTCCCTAAGGAGAAGTCAATAGCTTTGATATATATATATATATATATGATGAATAAATCACGAAGGAAAGGAAACACAAAATGGTGCTCAAGCGCTTTCGTCTAATGACATCCTCAGGAACACTGAAGTACATAAAAGGGTGACAGCCTATATATAGGTTACAGAAAGAAAAAAAAGAAAAAAAAATAATATATATATATATATATATATATATATATATATATATGCAATAAACGGAGAAGTAAAAATAAAAATTAAAAATTAAAGGATTATCAGAGAGGCATACAGATTTGTAAGGAAAAAATATCGATTTTTAGCACAAGATCAAATGAATTATAAAAATACAAATTTATACTGGAAATCTGCCCGGGTTTTAACACTCTGCCTTTTTTGGTTAAGTTTCGATGTATATAAAAATAAAATGAAAATTAAAAGTTAATAAAGTAGCATACAAGTTAACCAAAGATTTGTGTTCTACCCTTCTTATCTAAATCTGTTTTGAAGGAATTCAAAACAACAGGATCGAGTTGAAAAAGACCTTTGCTTATGTTGAAGTTATTTGAAAGTTGGATAATGGAATCTTGTCTCAACAAGGCAAAACGAACTTTCTATCGTGTCAATAATAACACTCGTACTTTGTAAAAAAAAAAAAAAAAAAAATTTTAGTACTTCCATTTTTCCCGGGCTTTTTAGGCATTGCTAATGTACTTAAACTTTTGGATATTAATGTAGTATTTTCATATAACAATATTGTGAAAAATATCATAGTAAAAAATAGCCCTACCAATAATTCAGGCATTATCTATAAAATTGGGTGTAAACAATGTGATTCCTTTTACATAGGTCAGACGGGAAAGGATTTGCACACACGTATAAAACAGCATCAATATTCCGTTAGAACTTGACAGTTGTCCAGTGCCCTTTTTGTCCATTTGTCAGAGTTATCCCACTGTATTGATTGGAATAATGCTTCAGTTTTATTCCACTTTAGCAACATTGTTAATAGAAATATTCTTGAGTCTGCCATTATCCAACTTTCAAATAACTTCAACATAAGCAAAGGTCTTTTTCAACTCGATCCTGTTGTTTTGAATTCCTTCAAAACAGATTTAGATAAGAAGGGTAGAACGCTAAATCTTTGGTAAACTTGTATGCTACTTTATTAACTTTTAATTTTAATTTTATTTTTATATGCATCGAAACTTAACCAAAAAAGGCAGTGTGTTAAAACCCGGGCAGATTTCCAGTATAAATTTGTATTTTTATAATTCATTTGATCTTGTGCTAAAAATCGATATTTTTTCCTTACAAATCTGTATGCCTCTCTGATAATCCTTTAATTTTTATTTTTACTTCTCCGTTTATTGCATATATATATATATATATATATATATATATATATATATATAGAGAGAGAGAGAGAGAGAGAGAGAGAGAGAGATATATATATATATACTATATATATTATATATATATATATAATATATATATTATTATTTTTTTTTTTTTTTTTTCTGTAACCTATATATAGGCTGTCACCCTTTTATGTACTTCAGTGTTCCTGAGGATGTCATTAGACGAAAGCGCTTGAGCACCATTTTGTTTCCTTTCCTTCGTGGTTTTATTCATCATAAATATTTTTCACGTGTTACTTTCGTGAAATAATTTTCATATATATATATATATGTATACACACACACACACACACACACATATATATATATATATATATATATATATATATACACAGTGTCCTATAAGTCCGATCTTATAGGAAAAGGCCTTCGCCTTTTCTTCAGGAGTGTAACTCACTTCCATATCAGCCATTGCGTGCTATTCTACTTGCAACAAAAAAGAAAGGTCCCAAACCAAGACATCAATTTGAACATTTGTTTTGGTTCTAATGTATTACTTTTGTAAATTTAATTTAAAATAAATTTCCCTATGAGACAGGACTTATGGGACACCCTGTATATATATGAGGAAGAGGCTGCAGAGTAATTCTTGCTACCAAGTGCGAGTCCACTCCGATATCGGGAATAAGCTTAAAGACGATGCTGAATAAGAGTTTGTAAATACTAAAATAAATTATTTTCATTTTTGTAAGTTATATCTTGGTTTGCATCTAAAACCTAACCTAATTTCACGATCCCTTTAATCATAAAAATACAAAATTAAAAAAATTAATGAACTCGACCGTATGCGACGGTTTACAGTAACTTTTCATAAATATTAAAAGAAGAAAGATTTACCCTTAATAATAAATAATAATAATAATCATAATAATAATCATAATAATAATAATAATACGCTCTCTTCGTGCACTTCTTTCATTCAAATCCGCAAAAATAAATAAAATATCTCATTCTAAGTTCATCTCGAGAGTTTTGCCGCAAACTGTATAAAGACACGAGCAAGTAAAGACAATTTACTCCATTGATCCGAGACTTCCTTTTACGAGGTGTCTATTTCCTTCCTCTTTTTTCCCCACATAACAAAATGGGTTTGAAAATCGATGAAAAATGACAAATAAATGATGAAAGAAATGGGATTTTTCTTCTTTTTTTTTTTTTTGGCATATTCTGAATGACGCTTGGGAACATTTATGAAAATATGAAGCAAGTATGACTTTTGCAGTCAGTTTTCTGATATATATGTCATATATATATATATATATATATATATGTATGGGAATGAACTCAGAATGGTCCCCTGAGTTTTTAATGATACACACAGACCGTGCATGGAACAAGGAACTCTTTTGGGATAATTAAATCCACTATAGTCCGAATAAGTAATGGTAAATGACAAATACCATAGTTTTTCTTTTTCATGATGCTAGCCCGACGTGGATTTAATTATCCCAGAAGAGTTCCTTGTTCCATGCACGGTCTGTGTGTATCATAAAAAACTCAGGGGACCATTCTGAGTTCATTCCCATCTTGAAACGGACATGTTATGTGCCTTGAAAAGTGGACGCTCAATTCTGCCAGTTGAGTTTTAAGTTTTGGTTTTTGGCTAAAAATATAATAGTTACCCCTTTTTCTTTGATGTATTCAATCTGACGTGAAGGCAGCGAGTCTTTTGCTCATATTGAGATTCTAAATGTAGCAGGGCTAGGCTGCTTTAAACCCTAGATCCATGTCCCAAAGCTGGATCATGTCTGCTTTGCAGATAGCTGGTGAGGGAAACTATATTTATGGGACCTCTTTGCGAGTGACCCGTTGCCCACGTCGGGCTAGCATCATGAAAAAGAAAAACTATGGTATTTGTCATTTACCATTACTTATTCGGACTATAGTGGATTTAATTATCCCAGAAGAGTTCCTTGTTCCATGCACGGTCTGTGTGTATCACATATATATATATATATATATATATATATATATATATATATATATATTATATTTAAAATTAGATTATTAAAATGAATTACTTGAAATTCACAAAAACTCTTCCTCAAATCCAAGAATTAAGAGAGTATCATGATACACCGTGTATAATACTTGTTTATCAAAACATATAAAATTTTTAACAAGCGATAATGTAAGGTTGTTAGGCATTGAATTACAAGTGAACAATGACTTCATATTAATTTTAAACTGCTATTTACCATACAACAACGGCAGTAATCTAGATGAATACATTGATTTGCTATACAAAATTAAGTCACTATCAGATAACCCCACATATTCTCACTATATAATAATGGGGAACTTTAACGCGCATGTGAACTCGGAATTCTTTGTAGAATTGAGTAACATGTGCGAGTCGGCCAAATCAAGTATAAGTGATGTACATGTATTAGGGGTAACCAGTGGTAATTTTACATACGTTAGTGATATGAGTGGTACCACCAGGTGGATTGATCATTGTCTCACTAGTAATAATCTAAAGGATCGAATTGTTAGAGTTCATATTCTGCATGATTTCCTTCTTTCTGATCATAGACCATTAGAACTATTAATTAATTTTACCAATTTATGCGCAACACGACATAACAAGAACTCAATACGTAAGAACAATTGCGTCGATTGGTCTAATGTTAATATGCAACAGAGAATAGAATACAAAGACAGAACAGGTCACCTCTTTAATAATTTAGAAATTTTGTATCTAGCCTGTAGTAATCCTTGCTCAAATGATTCTTACTGCAAACTCATAAATAGGTATTATAGTAAGATAGTATCCCTGTTAAGAGAAGCAGGAAGCCCCCTGATTAAATCTTACAACTATCATATTAAGATTATTCCTGGATGGAATGATTTTATTGCCCCTCTGAAGAGGGAATCGAAGGACGCGAACGATTTGTGGTGCATTCATAGTAGACCCAGATTAGGACCAGTATACATGAATATGTGTACAAGTAGGGGTCAGTATAAGGCGACCATAAGGCGATGTAAACAGGAAAAAGAGTCTATTCGAGCATTAAAAGCGTGTGAAGCTCGCGTAAATAAAGATAATAAAAAAATTTTGGAAATATGTTAAGAATCAAACGGGTGTCAAAAGTGTCCTCTCCCCGACAAACGATGGGGTGTCGGGAGAGGATAAAATTGCAAAGCTGTGGAAAAACTACTACTCTAACATTCTTAACAGTGTGAGTAGGGATAATCTTAAGATAGATTGCAGCGAAAAGACTGTGGGAGGGACAAGGGAAAATACTATGATATCATTTTCTAAAGTAAAGAGGTTAATTAAAGAGTTAAAGACTGGTTCTGCGTCAGGGTAGATGGCTTATCGAATGAGCACTTAAAATATGCCAATGGCGTAGTATGTCTGCATATATCATTGCTCCTATCAGTCATGCTTGCTCATAGCTATATCCCTGCAGAGTTCATGAGGGTATATATCTTGCCCCTGGTCAAAAATAAGTATGGAGACATTCTGTCCAGCAATAATTACAGGCCTATTGCTGTCGCTTCCTGCTTCTCGAAACTACTAGAAAAACTCTTGTTACTGCGATTAAATGATTACCTATGGACATCTATCTAATCAGTTTGGATTTAAAAGGTCCCACTCAACTGACCTGTGTATCTATGTAATTAAAGGAACAATATCTAAATACATTGACAGTAATTCAACTATTTATAGTTGTTTCCTAGATATAAGTAAGGCATATGATAGAGTAAACCACAATATTTTATTTAAAAAACTAGAAGACAGGAAGGTTCCCATGTACGTGTTAAATTTATTGAAATTTTGGTATTCCCACCAATCTTTTACCGTTAGGTGGGGTAATGTACTATCCGAATGTTTTGGCTCCTCCAGCGGTGTGAGACAAGGGTCCTTGCTCTTCCCTATGTTGTTTAATGTGTATATTAACGGATTAATTGCGTCACTTAATGAGGCAACAGTGGGATGTTGTATAGATAACACAAGGATAAATAACTTAGTTTATGCCGATGATATAGTGTTAATAGTCCCTCTGTTAAAGGTCTGGATCGGCTACTAAAAGTATGCGAAGTGTATTCGCAGAAACATGATATACTTTTTAATGTTACAAAGCTAAGGTTATGCAGTTTCATCCTAAAACCTGTAAGGAGCCAGCTGATATTAGGTTTAAAATGAAAGGTGAAGTAATTGAGGAAGTACAAGAGTTTAAGTATTTGGGTCAAACTATTAGAAGTTCCTTGAGTGATGACTCGGATATAAGAAAACAATCTCGAAGCCTTTGTGCTAAAGCGAATATGACTATAAGCAACGTTCGGTTCTGTACAAGTGCAGCTAAAGAGACACTCTTTCGTACTTTCAGCAGTAATATTTACGGACAGCAACTCTGGGTGAATTATAAAAAAGGTTCTGTCAGAACCCTAAATTTGCTGTACAACAGGTCTTAGGTCTTTTAGACTCCTACATAAATTACCCCCGAGATGCTCAGCTTCGCAAATGTTTGCTACCCGCAATGTCCCGAGCTTCCCGGAGGTAACAAGACGTGCTTAATATAGTCTGATGCAAAGAATTAAAAAATCAACGAACCCGATTATTTATCCAAGCTATCCATGAGTCCTGCCGTTTATCCTCTAAAGTTTGTCTAAACTATGGAATTCTTGGTACGGAAACGTCTGTCTGTTGCTCAACTTGATGTTGACATCACTGTATTATTTCTCATCAACTGTATATATTTCTATTCTTAGTATATGAACTGTCATTGTATTAATAATATTTGTCATATGGACTATACTCTGCCAATAAACCTTTTCGTATCATTTCATTTCAATACTCATAGAATGACTGCAATAATAATAATAATAATAATAATAATAAATGTGGATGTTTCGCTTCTTTTATAAGATCTTAGGTCATGTAACGAAGGGGAGCTACACCTTTGCTTGGGATCCGAACCACTAACTCAGCAAGAGAGACCGAAGGAAGCACCTTAATTGGTGAAACATAGGTACGAACCAAGACTCGAACCCAAAAGCTACAAATCAACAATCTAGAATCCGTAGCTCAGTCGGTAACACTGAGATT
The DNA here is from genome assembly GCA_023014485.1 of Bathynomus jamesi. Taxonomy (NCBI): domain Eukaryota; kingdom Metazoa; phylum Arthropoda; class Malacostraca; order Isopoda; family Cirolanidae; genus Bathynomus; species Bathynomus jamesi. The sequence continues at coordinate 794,515 of JAJOZX010000046.1, read as the reverse complement.
AAGGGTTCGAGCTCAGATGATGCTGGTAATAATAATAATTCGGAAGTCAGAGCAATGGGCCGCATTAGCTGGCTTGAGCACTGTGCCAGTTTTCGCCCTCCTCACTCATTATTACAGGTTAACAGTCCCACCATTCACCACTAGGTTACTCTGTCGGATAGATTGGCAATAAATCTGTCTTTTACTGTATACACAAACCTTAGAGAAAACTATTACAATAAATTTAGATTTTATTCTCTCTCTCTCTCACACACACACACACACACACACACCACACACACACACACACAATCTATTATTATATATTTATATATATATATATATATATATATATATATATATATATATGTTTCAAATTTTGGGTGTAAATGAGTTGGGTATTATTACGGTTTAATGCACATAATTTAATTAAAAACACAAGTGGACGCATTCCTAAGCAGTGATGAAGCAGATAAAAGCATTTTAGTTTCCATCTCTTAGCAAGCAATAAACTCTATTGGAATTCAGGAAGACCAGAATTAAATTCCAGGCTCAGAACCTCTGCTCTAAATAATATTTCCTCATTTCCAATCTCTCTCTCTCTCTCTCTCTCTCTCTCTCTCTCTCTCTCTAGTTATTTTCCTCGCCCCGAGCTGTAATCACATGCACCTTCTTTGTTTTTCTAAACCCGTATTTCTTTAAACTTTGTTTGTGTTTGCTCTCGAAAACCATTTGCCTCTCAGTCATTCTGTTTTTGTTGAGTTTCTTTCTTTAAATGGGTTTCATATGATACATTTAATTGCTCTTTTTTATGTCACTTTCTTTATTAATGGCCCTACCTTTTTGTGAGAACCTTTTCACCTTTTATCTGTAGCTCCATCGTGACAATGATAAAAGTTCTTCGCATTTTCTTCTTTGCTTTTTCCTTTCATTGTTTGTTCTTTGTACGACTACAATACATCTTTATTTTTAGTTCTGCGCTTATTTTCAGTGTGTGTTTGTGTGTGGGTATGGAACTGGGTATAAGTGAGGTCCAGTGCGTGATAATTCCTGGATGTAGTGGGGTAATTTTTTTATGTAACACACTTGGTAATTCGGAACATTAAAAATTTATATTAAAAAAAACTATAAGCATTTTTATTGTCAGAAAAAGATATGTTAGTCCTGATTAGGTTAGGTTAGGTTAGGTTAGGTTAGGTTAGGTGAGTTAAAATTTAATTACGTTAGGTTAGGCTAAATCAGTAGTTTCTTTCGAAACATTTATCACGCCCTTCTCGGTTCGATGGCACAAGGGTTAGGTTAAGTTAAATTAGGTAGGTTAATTATTTTCTTAGATATACGGATTTAAAAAAGTCGGTAGCTCGCTTATGCGGAGGTGTACATACGTATATACCTTACCTTACTTTACAACCTTACAAAGGTTCCGCGCGATGATTTCTCATTTCGCGAAGGTCAAGCTTGCCGCCCCTCCTCCTATATATATATATATGTGTGTGTGGTGTGTGCGCGCGCATGTGTATGGTGTATGTATCTCTTCTCAAAGACTCCCCTTTAACCTTGCGTCCTGGGTCTCTGATGCCATCTATTTGAATTGGAAATTTTAATATTTCAGGTAGTGTCAGCTTCAAGAAGCGAGGAATGCAGTTGCGAGAATATTGAGGGAATCCTGCGCGCTAAAATTTAATTTTAAATAATATATGTTTCAGAACCCTTTATTATAAATGAACTGAATGTGTGCTTATATATATATATATATATATATATATATATATATATATATATATATATATACACACACACACGCTTTTTTAAAAGGCAATATAACATACATGGATACTGAGACGTCTACATGTTGAATGAATTTATATATATATGTGATGGAAACAATTTAAATAATCTCGTTAACCTCGTTGATGTTCCGTGTGTTGGTCTCTCGTCAAGCTGGTGGCCCCGCCTCTAGGCCTGACTTGGTGGAGGAGCGAGTTGCTTTCTTGCGCTCTCCACCGAACATAGCCAGATACACCCGGCTCATCTTGTACCGTCCTGAGCGAGGCATTGTGCCAGGCTCCTATAATAAGTCAGATCTTTTAACTGAAGTAAGAATCAGAAATATTAATTAATTTTAAGTGGTATGAATGACGAACCCTTTTCAAGCTATTTGCGGTATATATAGGGTGGCCACACAGTCCCTCTGCATAAAAAACAAGGGCAACAAACAGATATGGTGTAATTTCACTGTAAAGGGTCTTTGTGGCCACTTTATACAATGAACTAAGTTCGTTAATTGGTGTTACTGCTATTAAGCTTCGTGAAACGGATCATAATTTTAGACGAATTTCGTGTAAGAACTTACTCGTTATTGTACTTTTCACCTTTTAAAACCGCTTCCTTATTTGAATACAGAGCTTCATTACAGTTTCCCCTCGAGCTGAAAATAATTTTAAAACGTCTAATTTTCAAAACAAATCCGAATGGAAAGAATTCTTTTAATGCTTCGTATCTTGCGGCTTTAATAATATTTTTTCCAAAGGAGGAAAAGTAACGTTTCAACTGTGGATATCGTTTATATTTAGTAAGTTCTGATTTTCTAAATTAATTGGTCTATATAAATTAGAATGTGGTCAGTGTGGCTTGCACGCACAAGCATTATGTATGGGCTACGTCGTGGCCACGCATTATGTATGGGCTACGTCTTGGCCACGTCGCAACACCGTTTCCAGTTAGATCATTGAGATTAAGCCACGTTGGCTCCGTTCGGCAGTTGAATGAGTGACCTTCCTTCACGTTCAGATGATGTAGCAACTCGGGTTTCGGCTCCTACGTAAATCTGTAGTTTCCCTCCGCTACATGACCTTTACCGTTATGAAGAAGTTTAAACAACCCTGAAAATAACCAAAGAACGCGCATCGTATTCACAAACAACAATTCTGTTACTTCATTTCTAATCGACTCGCAGATTTGTCCTCTATATGGAAAAAAATTACTAATTCTACAAAAATACTCTTATTTACTGCACAACTCGCTCAGATGCGAAAATGAAGCAAGGAGACTGAAATTAGAGGAAAAGGCTCTGCAAAATAGAAGTGGACTGAAAACAAACATACATCCATAAGACAAAAGAAGAGGAAAACAAGGTAGCAGGAACAAAAATAACCCAATATACTTCTAAACGTTTGCGAAAAGAAAAAAATGCAGTGTAAAAAAACATTGGTCCGTGAATAGATGGGGCAACCAAATACATAAATGACGCTAGAAAATTGAGCGAACTGCTTAAGGAACAATTGAACTCTGGTTTAGCATCCCTAAATCCAGAAAAAAACTAGAAAATCGAGATGAATTCTTTGACACAGATACAAATCAGCCAAGTACAAGTTCGGGCACAAATATATTAATAGATTTAAAGTGCTTGAAAGGAGACGTAATTAAGGCTGTATCACAAATACGAGAAAAATCAGCACGACGGCCAGATACACTTCTGAATAGGCTGACCATACGTACCGTTTTGAACGGGACAGTACCGTTTGTTTTATATTTCCTGGCCGTCCCGTCGTTTTAATAAATATGTCAATTTTGTCCCGTTTATGTACTTACTTTTTCATGAATACAGAATATTACATAACCCCCGTCCCTTTTTTGCCATCCCAATGTCCCGTTTTTGTCTCAAGGAAATATGGTCAGCCTACCTGAGTTCTGAAGAAATGTAAAGAGAGTATTGTCAAGCCTCTACACTTACTATGGAGAAAATCACTCAACACAGGACAAATTCCGTCTCCATGAAAGAACGCGAACATTACCCCTCTTCTTCAAAGGAGGTAACAGAGCAATGCTTATGAATTATTTATCGGCCAGTAGCAACCACCTCCCACCTTATAAAGTGCTTTGAACAAATAATTTTTTTTAGCAAAATTGTTTGCTACCTACAAGAAAAGAATTTACTCAGTCCGAACCAACATGGCTTCAGGGCTGGAAGAGCATTCCTATCACAGTTATTAGACTACCAGGAGAAAATAAATTCCTTTCTCCATCAACTCTTGCAAGTGAAGCAGGATGCTGCAGAGCCTGAATCGTCGTTCAAAACCATTATAAGGTATTATAAAGTATCATAAAGTATTGTAAAGTATATATATATATATATATATATATATAATATATATATAAATAAATACTTTACAATACTTTATGATACTTTATAATACGTTTTTTCACTAATCCCCCCTTCATTTTTATGTATTATATGTAAAATAATAAATATATAAATGGTAGTGTAGTGAATACTCTTATTTTAGTTTAAAGATAAATGTTAATTTTACCGTCTTGAATTTCGGAATAGCTATAAACTCATTTTAAATTAGTTACCCATCATAATTCAATTGTGAAACCACATTAATACTAATTTTATGTATACTGTATTATTTTATGTATGTAAACATAATTAATTATATATCACAATTGTCAGTTAATTATTTATATTCAAATATTTATTTTAATCTAATACCATGTCCATTTTACAAATAAACAATAGAAATCCAAGGGTTTATTTTCCACCTTTGGTACTGTCGCAGTTTCGCCTAACGGACTCAATACGGCTAGTGAGATAATCACTGGTTGGCACTTAACCAGCGGCAGTGCTTATGGCTACATCATCCAGGTTAACCTATACCGGATAGATGCGCTAGGGTCCCAAGCCGTAGCTAGCCTAGGCCGACGACGACGACGTAAACCAACAATTGGTGACCCCCGGAGTTGGGTTCCCCCCTTTTACCCGAACGACTAGGATTAGACTGTAACGTCGTTCGTGCCCATCACCCCCTTCACCCGAGCGACTAGGACCAGACTGTAACGTCGTTCGTGCCCATCACCCCTTCACCCGAGCGACTAGGACCAGACTGTAATGTCGCTCGTGCCCTCTGTCCCTCACCCCTGCCCGTGCGCTCTGTGCCTGCGCTCGTTCAACCTCCACTCCTTCGTTGGTAACTTGTCGTCTTGCTTGTACGTCAGCAAGCATAGGAGAAGATGCCTGACGACGCTGGTGCCATCTTCCACTTGAGCGTAAAGCTCCCGTCTTCTGGCCGGGTGATCCATTTATTTGGTTCCACCAAGTGGAATCACAATTCAACTTGGAAGGATCACCGCTAGCAGGACGAAATACGATCATGTTTTGTCCTCTCTACCAGCGAGCATCATCTCTGAAGTCCGTGACGTCATCGTGTCTACTTCCACGAGTGAGGACCCATACAACGATCTGAAGTCTGCCATCCTGTGCCGCACCACTGTCTCCGAGCGTGAGAAACTACATCAGTTAATCTCAAAAGAAGAACTTGGAGACCGTAAGCCCACTCAAATGCTGAGGGCTATGCAGTGCGCTCTAGGCGAACGCGCACAAACCTTCGATAAGGACATCTTTAGACAGTTGTTCTTGCAGAAACTTCCTCCATCACTCAGCGTGTCTTGGCCACTATGGATCCTGCTACTCCAGTTGATAAACTCAGAAACTGCCGACAAAGTAGTGGAGATTGACACAGCTCCGGTCAACAACGTGAACACACAATCGGAACTGGAGTTGAAAGTGAAAGAGTTAAGTCAACAACTCAACCACGTTTGTTCTCTGCTACAAAATCAACGGCAAAGAAGCCATTCTCGGTCAAGATTTACGAAGAGCATCGTTCGAGTTCCGGGAAGATCTGCTTCTACCACTCGAAATTTGGAAAGAAGGCTAGGAAGTGCATCTCCCCTTGCAATTTTTCGTCGGAAAACCCAAGCAGCGAGTCCTAATGGCGTCTAGTACTCGCACTGCCAACCTGTTATTCATAAAGGACAGGAACTCTGGTGTCAATTTCTTGGTTGATACCGGAGCGTCAGTCAGTGTATTCCCTCAAAAATCTGGTCATACGCACTCGGAATCTCCGCCTCTATACGCTGCTAACGGTTCACGCATACCCACGTACGGTACTCAGTCGCGTGAACTAAACTTGGCTTTCACCGATCCTTCAAGTGGATTTTCATCTGTGCTCAAGTGCAGCATCCCATAATCGGCGCTGACTTCCTCCAGCATTTCAAACTCCTGGTGGATCTTGACAAGCGACGCTTATGCGACCAGGCCACACTGCTTTCTGTTCTTGCCAAACAGGTTGCCCTTCCGGACGCCTCTAACTCTGCACTTCCCTCGTTCCCCCTAATTCCATGTACCAGTGCCTTTTCCAGCGATATCCAGGAATTCTTCAACCGATGCAGATGGGTGATACCATTAAGCACACACCATTACCCATCACATTACAACAAAAGGTCCCCCTGTGTTTGCAAAACCCAGACGTCTTGCCCCGGACAAACTGAAAGCTGCCAAATCGGAATTCCAGCTTATGATAGATCTTGGGATAATAAGACCTTCCAAAAGCAGTTGGTCCTCTCCCCTACACCTGGTCCAGAAAAGTCAGGAGACTGGAGACCATGTGGGGATTACCGTTTTTGAATTCGACAAACATCCCGGACCGATATCCGGTACCAAATGTCCAAGACTTTACTTCTCTTCTCCACGGCAAATCTATCTTCAGTAAAATAGATCTCGTTAAGGCTTTCCACCACATTCCCGTAGAGCCTTCGGATATTCCCAAGACTGCAGTTTGTACACCATTTGGGTTATTCGAATTTGTGAAGATGCCGTTCGGGCTACGGAATGCTGCGCAAACCTTTCAGAGGTTTATAGATGAGGTCACCAGAGGCTTAGACTTTGTTTATGCTACATCGATGATTTGCTTGTGGCCAGCTCAACGGAAGAAGAACATAAGGAACATCTTTCACTCCTCTTTCAACGCTTAGAACAATACGGTGTTACTATTAATGCATCTAAGTGTGTGTTTGCACAGCCAACCTTGGAATTTCTTGGTCACACGATTTCGCAGCACGGAATTACCCCCCTTCAGGACAAGTGTGAAGTGATAAAAAATTACCCTATGCCAAATAATCAGCGTGAGTTACGTCGGTTTCTAGGTTTGGTAAATTATTACCACAAGTCATTAAAAAACTGTGCCAGTGTTCTTGCTCCTCTACACGCTATGATCACACACAAACGCAAGGTAACGAAATTGGTATGGTGTAGCGATAGTTTACAGGCGTTCGACAATGCCAAAAATGCTATCAATAGTGCATTGTCTCTGTCATTTCCTATCAGTGATGCCCCCCTAACTCTGACGGTCGATGCCTCAGATGTTGCGATCGGTGGGGTGTTGGAACAAACCATTACGGTCAACAAGCACCCATCGCGTTTTACTCGAAAAAGCTGCAGCCAGCCCAAACGCGTTATAGTGCTTTCGGACGTGAACTTCTTGCTATTTACTTAAACGTGAAGTATTTTCAACATTTCCTTGAAGGCCGAGAGTTTTGTGTTTTTACCGACCACAAACACTTTGGTCACTGTCTTCAATAAAAACAGCTGTAACCACTCTCCCAGAGTCATCAGGCAACTCGATTATATCTCGCAATTTACCACGATATCCGCCACATCAAAGGTGTCTTGAACACTCCAGCGGATGCACTCTCAAGAATAGAGATTACTTCTGTTACCCTCAGCTCTACACTGTGGAATGCTATTGCACAGGATCAAGATAAGGATACGGAACTACAAGACCTGCTCAGAGAAGACTCCACTCACTCACTTTCCCTCAAGAAAATGAGTATGCCAGGATTGTCTGTGCCCCTCTATTGCGACGTATCAACAGCTGCTATTCGCCTTATGTCCCTCCATGTCACAGACAAGCAGTCTTCACGGATCTTCATAAGCCCTCCCATCCTGGTATCCGTGCTTCGCAACACCTGGTTACCTCTCGCTTTGTTGGCCCTCGATGCGGAAGGATGTCAAACATTGGACCAAAACGTGCCTTGCCTGCCAGCGTGCCAAAGTCCAAAGGCACACCAGGTCCCCCTTTGACGCATTTCCGCCCCCATCCCAGCGATTTGAGGTAATTCATGTAGACATTGTTGGCCCTCTTCCAGTGATTCAAGGCCAACGTTATCTGCTCACCTGTCTCGACCGGTTTTCCAGATGGCCTGAAGCCATCCCACTTCCTGATATCCAAGCGGACACTGTTGCAAGAGCCTTTCTTCATGGATGGGTATCAAGATTTGGATTGCCGACCAAAAGTCATCACTGACCAAGGTCGCCAATTTGAGTCTTCGCTTTGGAAGAAGTTTACCAGCTTGTTGGGTACAGTACATGCGCATACCTGTGCGTATCATCCGCAAGCTAACGGCCTCGTCGAACGCTTCCATCGCCAGCTGAAGTCATCCCTTATGTGTCACGAAGACTCCCATTGGATGGATAAGCTTCCACTCGTGTTGCTTGGTATTCGCTCTGCATTTAAGAGTGATCTGAAGACTACAGCGGCTGAACTAGTCTATGGAACAACACTGCGGCTACCAGGTGGCTACTTCACTGCAGGGGATAAGTCATGTGATCCTACGGAATTCGCTCAAACACTTTCCTCTCACATGCAGTCCCTTCAGCCTGTTCCCCCTCGATTGACTAGCCAACAGAACATCTTTGTTTCCCCAGCCTCCAATCTTGCACCCACGTTTTCGTTCGTGTACCTCTCCCAAAACGGCCTCTCCAATGTCCATATGACGGGCCCTATGAAGTTGTTCGACGTACGCGCAAATCATTTCTCATCCAGCGCGGTTCCAAGGTCGACAAGGTTTCTATCGATCGTCTTAAGCCTGCGTTTTTGGAATCAACCTTAAGCGAGGTACATGTAGCTACCAAAAAGGTCCAGGGAAAATCTGTGTCGTTCGGAACTCTTTGAACTCCCTCTCTGGTGGGGGTGTGTAGTGAATACTCTTATTTTAGTTTAAAGATAAATGTTAATTTTACCGTCTTGAATTTCGGAATAGCTATAAACTCATTTTAAATTAGTTACCCATCATAATTCAATTGTGAACCACATTAATACTAATTTTATGTATACTGTATTATTTTATTGTATGTAAACATAATTAATTATATATCACAATTGTCAGTTAATTATTTATATTCAAATATTTATTTTAATCTAATACCATGTCCATTTTACAAATAAACAATAGAAATCCAAGGGTTATATTTTCCACCTTTGGTACTGTCGCAGTTTCGCCTAACGGACTCAATACGGCTAGTGAGATAATCACTGGTTGGCACTTAACCAGCGGCAGTGCTTATGGCTACATCATCCAGGTTAACCTATACCGGATAGATGCGCTACGGTCCCAAGCCGTAGCTTGCCTAGGCCGACGACGACGACGTAAACCAACAGTAGTGTTCTCCTAATAATTATTTTATTGAGTACAAAAAGTTCATATATATATATGAACTTTTTGTACTCAATAAAATAATTATTAGGAGAACACTACCATTTATATATTTATTATTTCACATATAATACATAAAAATGAAGGGTGGGGATTAGTGAAAAAACGTATTATTTTCACCCTTTGATATAGCTGGCTCTAAATCTCTCACCAATGAGCATCACCAATTAGCTTTCGATATAAACATATATATACAGTGCGTAGCTATGTATGGACACGAACGAGCTTTCCTCTGCTCCGTAACTGTACACTTTATATATATATATATATATATATATTATATATATATATATATATATATATATATATATATATAATATATAATTTTACACACAGATCGTGCATGGAACAAGGAACTCTTCTGGGAAAATTAAATCTACTGTACAGTAGTCGGAATAAGTAATGGTGGTAAATAACAAATACTATAGTTTTTCTTTTCAGGATGGAAGCCCAGCGTGGACAACGGGTCACTCGCAAAAAGAAAAACTACAGTATTTGTCATTTACCATGACTTATTCGGACTATAGTGGATTTAATTTTCCAGAAGAGTTCCTTGTTCCATGCATGGTCTGTGTGTAACATAACATAAAAGTTTCTCAGGGAACCATTCTGAGTTGTAGCATATATATATATATATATATATATATGGTATATAAATCCTTGTAGAAGTAATTATCTCGAAATATGTATATGAATATGGTTTTAATATTAAAAGATTATATAGGTGGAAGGCTGCTAAGAGACGTTAGCCGAGCTTGCTCACTCCTTGAACTATTATACTCCATTTGGTTAATAACAGCAGAATAGATACTAATGACTTTCGGCCAGCGTACAAAAAAAAATCAAATTTTATGCGCATTTTCTTTGAGTTGTTGACAAAATATTTTCCTTCTGAACTGAGCAAAGAAATGTATTTTAAAAAGTACTCGTTATATTGTATTTATTCGTGTATAATGCGCCATCGCGTATAATGCACATTCTGATTTTTAGAGACCAGATTGCGCGTATAATGCGCGTTTCGCCGCTCGATAGCTGTGCTGGTGTCTTTTTAGACCGAGTCTCGAAACGAGCTGCGACTCGTTTTTGTTCTTCCCGCTCGCTGTTTGGTAGCCAATTCAAGAAATGCAGTATCAGCAATGCCCTCGACGGTACTGAAGATCTACAGATCTACAGAAGCTAAGGCTAACAAAGACCCTAAGATCCACTCTAAGGTTAGCCCGAGAAAAGGAAAGAGGAGGGGGTTAAAAGAGGAGAATAAGGGGTTAAGTAAGTAGCAAAATTTATCATTCTTGGGTTAAAATTCATTAAGAAAAAGAGAAAGAAAGACTCCCCATCATCATCATCCGCCGGACACTGCCGACAAGTCGGAAAAATAGTCGAATAGAACAGGAAAGGGGTGAAAGATGAAAAGAAGTAAAATAAGAACGCTTACAAACCATGCAAACACAGTCTTAATTCACTGTCATACCATGCGAACTACAGACATGCAAGTAAAGAGAGTTACAGACATGCAAGTAAGGAGAGGATAAGAAAGGAAAAAAAGTGGGTTAGTTTACGCTACGAGCCACATCTACGTTCGTGTTAGTCTAATTTTTTTTTTTTTAATAATTTTATTGCTGGCATCACACGTTTGCATGTCACAAGCTGGCATTATCGTCAACAGACTCATCCCCGATCACCACCCCTAGAGCTCCTGTTGCTAATTGTTTTTTTTATTTTAAACAACGTTAATATTTTCAAAATGCCTATCTAAACGGTTCTTAAACACATTAACGCTGGTAGAGTTCACGACGGGCGCGGGAAGATTATTCCATTTATCAATTACTTTAAACGTAAAGAAGTTTTTAGCGATATTAGTAATGAAACGTCTGCCTTAAATCCGTTATTACGAATATTGCTATTATCGAAAGTGAACAATTTGTCAAAATTTACGTTATTGATGTTATTAACGATTTTGAAAACTTCAATAAGCTCCCCACTTAATCACCTACTTTCGATTGAATGCAAGTCTAACTCTTTAATTCTATCTTCATAAGGCTTGTTGCGCAATGACGGAGTTAGTTTCGTGGCACGACGCTGAACCCTTTCTAACCTATCAATATCCTCACGCAAATACGGGCACCAAAACTGAACGGCATATTCTACATGAGGCCTGACTAGGGACTTGTAAAGGTGCAATATAATGTTCTTCGATTTAAATTCGAAATTACGCGCTATGAAGCCTAAGGTAAATCTCTAGGAGCGCTCCATTTTTCAATATTAAACATACACTCATAAAACATATACCATTTGAAAGCTCACATTTTTCTAAGTCTAAAAATGTCGTAATCCAAAAGTATCAACAGCAAATAAAAAGTAACTAGGTTTAAATATAAAACCCTATACCGATCAATTTGTGATGCGTGATCTTTACGGGGGCTCCGCCCCCGTACCCCCGAGACGTAAATTATACAAATGATAATGTAATAACATATTCATGTTAGGTTAGGTTAGCATTACCAAAAATACCATCTTACAACACACTGAAGATTTATAACCAAGCTAACCTTTATAATGTAGTTAATGACGTCACGCGTCAAACATTTAATTAAATCGTTACTTTTTATTTGCTATTGATACTTTTGGATTACTACATTTTTAGACTCAGAAAAATGTGAGCTTTCAAATGGTATATGTTTTATGAGTGTATGTTTAATATTGAAAAATGGAGCGCTCCTAGAGATTATCCAAGCCTAACATCCTATTAGCTTTTGCGCAAGACTCCAGGCACTGGTTCCTAACTTTTAAATCCTTAGATACGCGTACGCCTAAATCGACTTCCTCGTCAACGCTCGCTAACTCTCCATCGTGTACGTGTAATTGTTACGAGAACCTATATGAAAAACTTTACATATGTCTATGTTAAATTGCACCTGCCACTTATCCTTCCATTCCATAATCCTATTTACATCGTCTTGGAGCCTATTCCTCTCGTCCTCGTTAACAACCTTACCGCTTATTTTAGTATCGTCCGCGAATTTTGACACGTTACTAGACAATCCTACATCTATGTCGTTAATGTAAATTACGAATAGCAATGAGCCTATCACTGAACCCTGTGGGACACCGCTACCTACATCTAGCCACCCCGATTCACTACCATTAAAAACGACACTCTGTCTCCTAGCACGAAGCCATTCCTCTAACCAGTTAGCTACCTGACCGCGTATACCGTGCGCTTTAACCTTCGCAATTAATCTTCTATGCGGGACTGTATCGAACGCCTTTTTAAGATCTAAATAAATAACCGCACTATTTCGTTATAAAATTCTAACAGATTAGTTAAACAAGATCTATGGCGTCGAAACCCATGCTGACTACTATTAATCAAATCTCGACTTTCTAAGTGATCGATGATGCGATCACTAACTACGGATTCCAAAAGTTTACGGACAATTGACGTTAAGCTAATGGGCCTGTAATTGCTATTTGAAGTCTTCAGGAATAATCCCCGTTTCGAGTGACTGATTAAAATCTTCGTTAAGGGGCATACGATAACGTCTTTCAAATCTTTCAAATGTCTGGGATAAAACGCGTCAGGGCCTGGAGCCTTGCTAACTTTTAGCCTATCGATATAATGCGCAATCTCGCCCTCGTAAACAGTTATTTCATCCGAAATAGTCTCGCTACTAAATGGAACGATATCGTCCACGTCGGGGACATTATTTACGTCTTCTACGGTAAAAACTGTCGCAAAAAAGTTATTGAAAATACCCGCCATCGCCTGAGCGTCAGAGGCCAAAGCGCCGTTAACGTCCAGTAGAGGGCGTATGTTATCTTTTATCGGCTTACGATTATTGGCGCATTCAAAAACTTTTGGATTATGTTTACTATCCGCAGCTATAAGTATCTCTAAATTACGCTTAGCATTCCTAACTGATCTTTTAACCTGACGTCTAAGCTCGATATATCTATTAAAGTTAGCTGCCGTGCCATTGCGCTTATTAAGTCTATACGCTCTGTTACGCTCGTTTATGAACTTGCCTATTTCCCTAGTCCACCACTTGGGCCGACCATGATTTCTAGCGCGCTTGGGCCTAAGAGGAATAAACTCCCTTTCGTTATTCATAAAACTTTCTTTAAACGCCTCCCAATACAAATTTGTGTCATTACCCATAAATAAGTTATCCCAGTCCAATACTCTCATCCTATCCGCAAAACTATCAAAATTGGCCCTACGAAAATCAGGGACTTCTATTACGTTGCTATCCTTAGTGTTTTCTATCAATAGCTTAAACTTAAGAATTTGATGATTACTACATCCTAAACTCTCGCCTACTTTTAAACCTTCGACTATATTTTCGCCGTTCGTCATCACCACGTCTAAAATATTGTCACCGCGCGTCGGCTTGGTAACCATCTGTCGTAAAAAATTATCTTCCATGAATTCAACCAGTCTCAAACCCTCCTCTTTACCAGTAAAAGTCTCGTAATTAACATTAGGGCAGTTAAAGTCTCCGACAATTATACTATTCCGATTATCAATAAAGTTACCAAGAAGTGAGTAAAATCTGGTATTGGTACCGAGGGGTTGAACGGGAGGTCTATAAACAACAACAAAATTAAAACTAATACTACGTGCCCTAACTTCAACGCATATCGCATTAATTGCTGCCATAAAATGTATTTTAACCTCAATAGCCCTAAGGGAATTACGAATGTACAGCAAAACGCCGCCATCAATCCTATGTAACCTATCATTAGTAAAGCGTTTAAAACCCGGTATATCAAATTCCCCCAACAAGTCCCGAGTCACGGTATTTAACCATGTTTCAGTGATAACAACTATATCGTAGTTGCCGGAATAAATTATCGCCTTAAATTCGTTTAATTTATTTCTAATACGCGCGTTACAATAAAAGATGTTTAAGTTATTTTTTACCACGGGCCGGCGTTTTAAACTATTTTTCACGTCGGGCCCGCGTTCCCTGGACTCACAACGTTTAAAGAAGGCTTCGACCTATACAGCTTTCGTACGTTTTCGTCAATTAACCTACCTAGCCTAGCATTACCTATTTCATTAAAATGCACTCATCTTTTATAAAAAGGCTAGGATCACTGAATTCTGACCACAGCTTTACGAAGGGTACATTTTCCTGAGCACGAATCTCTTCTAATTTAGTATTAAAAAATATCGTTTTAGACGTAATCCTAAGACCCAAACCGTGCCTAGGGGTAATCCCTAGAACTAAAGACCTATCTGACCTCGCCTCAAGGGCGTACCTAAAGTATTTGGCACCCGGGGTGGATCCTTCCTTTGGCACCCCCCATAAATAATTTTAAAATTTAAACACACAGAAAAATATATTATGTTTGCAAGTAGATTTTTAAACACTACAGTACTGTCATAAGCAAATTGGAAATAAGAAAAATGCAGGACATTAAAAATTCAGTGAACAGGTAATACTGCATTTTATTTTATGCAAAAAACACAGGAAATCCAGTCTGAACGCTCAGCCTCTTCTTCAAAAGTAAATAGAGAGGATTCACAGTCTTTGCTTTCGAGCCCTAATTTCTGAAATTGATTAATGACCTCATCAAAATTCACCTTTTTTGCATATTCATGTTCAATTGAAAGTAAAGCCAGATTTGTCAATCTTGTCTGACTCATGGTCGAGCGAAAGAAATTTTTATCAATTTCAATTTGGAAAAACTTCTTTCACATGAAGCAATAGACACACAGATAGTCAAAGAGAATCTCAAACACAGTGACAAGCTTGGCAAAGATTCACAAAAATCCCACTTCACAAACTCCAGAAACTGCAATGCTGTCCATTTCTTTGCCTCTTCAACGCTGATTTTGGCAGCTTCCAAATGCCTCCGAAGTCGTCCAATTTCCACACTGATATCTTCATCAGAGAATTCATCGAAAATCTGAGTCAAATTTGGAATATACTTCTGAAGTTCTTCTGTTGCAACAACCAAAGTGTTTGGCTGAATAACAGCGAAGATTGACAGAATTTGATCCATTGCCTTAGAATGAATCTCCAATTCTTGATGAAAGCGATCAAAACATTCAAACATAGACCTTTTTACTTCCTCTGGCAATGTGAGACCAGCATCCTTTGCCATCTCTCCTGGCATCCTTTTTCGGGGCTTTACTCTCCCTCTTCTCTCCATAGAAATGTCCATTTCCTCACACTTTGTAGTTGCATAATGAATGGCCCCCTCCACATTGCATTTACCGGGTATTATGACATCACGACGATGCATTTATAAACACTTAAACATCACTATGACACCACATTGTCAAAAATTACTGAAAACTGGTATAAGTACCATTAGCCCTGTTCAAAAATCAACTTTTTCTTATTTTCATAGGTTTCTGTACTTTTTCCCATGCTTTTTGACCTGAAAAGGCCGAAAATCACAACCATTTGACCTAGGTTGTTGGGAAGCATTGCCGCATGGAGCTTTAAGTTTTCTGCCTTGAAATCGGCCAAAAGCACCAGTTCCGGGGTCCCTTGAATCATGTTTTGCACTATAACTTTTTATCTAAACAAGATAGAGCAACAAAATAGGCACCAAATTAAAGTGTTTTTAATCCTCTTTCTAACTTATACAATTATGATAGTCTTGGAACAAGAAATGGCACATTGGTACATACAAAGATTTCAGAAATATCACAAAATTCGTTTTCTCACACTCAAGGCAGACAAGGCGCCTTATTCATGACACAAATTGAGATTAACATTTTGTCACAAGTCTAATCGATCAAGAAGTGAAAGCATTACATGATGATTAATTTCATAATGACATTTACACAGTCAGTTGTTGAGAGTTTGTTTCTTGAAGCTGTCAAAGCGGCGTCTGTTGAACTCCACAGCTTGAAGGAGATAGTCCCTTTGCTTGGCATCTGTTGTTATGACATTTGCTAAGTCGCTCATCATCTTGACACCACGTTCAGCAATGTCATTCACCGCTTTCAGATTCTTAACATAGTCCAACGCTTTTCTGTAGTCCTCATTCTGTGGCCAAGACGTGACAGGTTCAGAATCCACTCGGATCCAATGTTCAGTGTGTCCAGCAGGAAATGTGATTCTGGGCCAATGAGATCAACCAGGGTGGTCTTAGCTGTGACTCTCTGGAATAGAGGCTTTCCTGTTCTGAAGCTGTCTGGCTTCTCAGTGGCATGTAACTGGGCAGCAATGTCGTGCTTCAATGTGTCACTCAATCTACTGCTGAACAGGGCAAATGGCACGACTTCCTGCGTCAGGTACCATTTGTGTTTTCCATCTTATTAAGTACTGCATCAGCAAGCTCTGGGTCAGTTTTCTTGTACTTCAACATGTCCTGGATTAGACTTAGATCATTCACGGGAGCATCTGCAGCAGACATTGACATCATCCATACAGGAGTGTAGAACAGCGCAAGGAGGTGTTGAGTCTTTCCAGCTTTGATACAGTGTCTTCGTCGTACTCAAGTTGATCTGCAAACATCAGCATTTTCATGGAGTACAGGTTTCTGGCCATCCATCTGGTCTGATGAATGGCGCCTGGTCGACTCCAGTGAATACCTCGAGGAGGCGTTCCTCCAAGAACAATGACTGTCAGTTCAGCCATTTCCCTGTAGTCGGCTCTTGGAAGCCTTTCTGCTGTTAGAATGTCTTGGAGTATTTCTTCACTGTTCTTCTTCTTTTCCTTCAGCCATTTGCTGTTGATAGCCAGCATCTTCGGGTTTTCCTTGGACAAGTCCGTCCAAACATCCTTCAGATGCTCAAACCAGGGATTATCTGGCCCCTTCACCTTCCCAAACAGCTTCTCCCAAACTGCTTCTACTAGGCTTCCAGGATGTGATGTCGACAGGCCAGATAAAACACCTTTTTGTTCAGCATTTTCTCTAGCAGTTTGGCAGCTCCTCTGTGAACTCCACTGTTACTGGATTTAGTGTCAAAACAAGGGCAGTAACATTATCCGTAAGTTCCCATGTCTCCAGTAATCCATTGAAGCCTCAGCCTGAGCTGTGCCAGAAGAATTGTCGATGACAGGTACTCCCAATAACTTTCCTTCAGTGTATAAAGGTGGACCAGACACTAGCACAGCTAAGTCTCTGAGGTACTTCCAGGTTCACTGCCCAAGACATCTTTGAGCAACTTTCCATCCCAGTGTAAGGCAGCGTACTGTGGGGTTTTCACAAACTTGGACATGTGACTCTGGCTGATATTATACCTGGACAGCATTCTGTTGCGACGTGTTGTTGAGGTTTAGATGACGAATTTATCCAGATCAGCCCCTCCAGCTTTCAAGGTGGCAGAAACCATGGCAGTAACTTGATTGTCTGATAACCAAGACGATCAGCTGTATTGCAGATGACATCACATTCCATGACCTTCCTTGGAAACGTCAAAGTCACACTAGTCACAGTGTCTTGATGGTGAGAACATCCAGGACGAGGCTGATGGTAATCCATGTCCTCTGTGTTAGCGTCGTTGTCAGTTGAGTCACCCCAGGTAATGTCATCCACATGAACAACTGCCTCTTGTTCTGCTGCAGCTGTAAAATAGTATACATGTTAAGACACTAATTGTTAAGTACATGCTAAATATCGCAATGGAGTAAACTTAAAACTTTTTGTGACGTTCAAAGTAATTAGTTTTACCTTGTTCTTGTCTATGCTGCAGTCTTTCATTCCTCGCTGCTTGCTGCATGGGATCTTGTCTCAAAATCTTGTCATGACCAGACATATGACCTTTCCTCTCAGTCTTTTGGTCTTCGTAGAAACTGATATCCTCATCTTTCTTCTCTCTGGATAACAGTCTGTTGTTCTGTATTTCCTGGATTGCATCTGGGAGCTCCTATATCGAACAGGCTGTCTAATTCCAGCACAAATGCCCTCTTTTTCCTCCGGGTTACTTGCTCTTCCTTTGCTTTTCACCAGAGCACGATGTTTCTCATGTAGTTTCATGAAGAGCTCATTGCGTTGTACTTGGTTCATTGTCTTGATCCTAGCCATCTGCCAGAATGGGATGATAGATTCAACTGTTTCATATGCAAGGTCTTGAACCATGGGCCTCCCTGCATTTTCCGGTAAATTCTGAAGATTAAGGAAATACTGGAACGCCTGTCTGTTGTGGGAAGCTGGGAACCACTGATAAAAGCTGAAGGGTATCCAACCAGGAAGTTTCAGTGAGAGATCTGGTAGATGGCCCAGTTGACACCTGCCTGTGGACAGTACGTGGAGTTCTGAGATATCAACTGTGCGCCCACGGAGCTCCCTCAGCTCCTTGCTTAATGCCATTGTGAAGTTGTAACTTGTAGATGGTTTTCTAGATTCTGATTGAGTTTTCTGTTGTTTCCTGAAAAATGATAGATATTATTATTATTATTATATTAATTATTATTTATTTATTATTATTATTATTATTATTATTATTATTATTATTATTATTATTTATAATTTTATGCTCTTTCATTTGATACCTAATTTGTTGCTCTATCTTGTTTAGATCAAAAGTTAAAGTGCAAAACATAATTCAAGGGACCCCGGAATTGGCGCTTTGGCCGATTTCAAGGCAGAAAATTTAAAGCTCCATGCGGCAATGCTTCCCAACATCCTAGGTCAAAATAGTTGTGATTTTCGGCTTTTTCATGTCAAAAAGCATGGGAAAATGTACAGAAACCTATGAAAATAAGAAAAAGTTGATTTTTGAACAGGCCTAAAGTACCATGATATTGTTATAAACACCAGCACTTTATGTTTTATCATAATTATTTAATGAAACATACCTCATGTATGTGGAGTCACAGTGTCAAGTAAACAAGACTTGGAATGTCAGTTGCAGCCAGCTGGCTATGCTCAACAAACTGATGACTAAAACGTCAACAAACGTTCGCCTTTCGATGTAATTTTTATCAAATATTTAATTTTTCGTTTGTAAATTTTGTATTGCCAATAAAAATAAAAATTTATTTTATCGTGGAAATTAACATTAAGCTGTTGTAATAGTTTGAACATTTTAAATTTTTTTTTCTTACTTTGACGAATTTTTCATTTGGTTTGAAAACTTGTACTGGTATTTCAACTCTCCCGATGGCACCCCCTTCCTGGCTGTCACCCGGGGCGGACCACTCCCCTCGCACCCCCCTTAGTACACCACTGCCTCGCCTTTAGGGACCTAATTAACCCCCTATATCTCTCCAAAAGGTCAGGCACTCTCGTATCGGGCCTATACGAGTCGTTGCCCCCTACCATCGTCACCAACATCGAGTGACGGGAGGCAACGTCAATCCTAGCCACTTCGTCTCTAACTCTGTCAACCCTGATCCTTGGGAGAGACCCTCCTCCTCTGGTTGGATGCCGTTCAAAACCTCTGTGTCCATATGGCGCACTAAGAGTCCCCAAATAAAATAGTTTCCCCTCATTCACGTCCCTTTCCAAATGAGCGAAAGGGTTCGAAACCTCGATAGGGGGGGGATTCCTATCACCTAACGTACGCGGCCTAGCTCCAACCTTAACTTCTCTAAATCCCTCCCCATCTACTAATCTCGGACCAACCTTAACCCCTTCCTCAACTCTATCCAACCTTCCCGATAAGCTACCTAATCTAGAAACTAGGTTACGCACCTCACCCTTCAAATTACTAACGTCTTCAACGTTAGTATTGGTTCGGCTTTCGTCAACCGTAGTCCTACCCGTGCCCTCATCAAGCGTTGCATGTCTTTCCGTTACCTCACGTACACTGCGTTTTATGTCAACTATTTCCTCCCTTAAATCGCAAAAGAAACAAACTGATCTCTCGATAATCGCCATAGGACCGCCGTTATAATCTTTAAAATCTGTATACCACCGGTTTACCCCACGCCTAACACACGACGCGTCCTGCGACGGCATCGCGCAAGTTAAATTAGTTTATAGCCGTCACAAGTTTAATTAAGCCGGCACGCTATGAAAACTTCTAAATCGTTAAAAACCACTAATATTCAATTACTTAACTATAGCCATGTGAATATAAACGCAAGTATATAAAATTCAGAACTTTCCAAAAGTAAAATTATTAGCAATATGCAAAAGTAGTAGCAATATCAGAGAGCTCAGGAAATGCGTCCGTTCAGTACAAAATTTGATGATCTACTGTGGGAGGAGGAAGAGGATGCGAGCGACCTTGATGACCCCTCTGACGAAGCGGGCGACTCCTCAAACACCAGTGACTCGGTCACGGATGCGAAAATTGTACAGTAATTACGTTAAACTTTTCATTCAAAGAATGTCTGTTGCGATGTGATTACCTGAATAACCTAAGATTGTCAATAGTGCAACGTTAAGTGAGTTCTGAATAGTCGTTTTATTTCGCGTACTAAGGAAGTATGGCTATGAGAGTTAATAAAAATGCCTGTGTATTCTTCCACTGTTTGTTGTACCTATTTATTACTGATATTTTTCGTGTTTTGCCTGCATGTATAGTGCGCCATTGCGTATAGTGCGCACCCCGAATTTAAAGATAGTAAAATGGCACAGTGCCAATGATTCATTTTTTCTTATAATCCTGATTTTAGTGTTCCGAACAAATACAGAATTATCAGTTTTTAGTAATATGATTCCAGATGAAGTAAAGAAGAAAGGTATGAATAATGTATCTCAAATGCTATCTCAAGTGGCCTTTGTAGTTCTTAACGCGTGAGGTCTAAAGTCTACTAATAGTTTAGTGGTCAATTCTTAAACAAATCAAAGAAACAAATAACCATAGAAATCGCACTGGACTTCAAAATGATACAGAAGCAAATTCCTGAATTCCTTATACTCTTCACACACTCGAATGAAATTAAAGTTTGATGCTTTGATGATGTCGGTGCGCCTGATGAGTACATACGACTATCAGCGAATCGTGTGTCTGTTAACCTTTTCAAGATGAAAACTGCACTATTTATGCCACATTTACACGTAGCAAAGTCAGAAATTCATACTCCGAATTACTTAAAGAACAAGAATTCCTCATTCTTTCCTTATGCGATCGTTTATCCATCGCAAATAATAGTCAAATTTTCGTGAGTGTATGAAGACAAAGCTGTCTGAGGTGTACATAAACAAATTAAAGCGCATTTAATATACGCTCTTTAATTTGCCCGATAGCGAACACTTCACGAATAAAAATAAATTATATTCGTGAATTTGGCGCCTATTCTCACGATTAACATAATTGAAATTTATTGATGAAATATTCTGGAAAAATTTGACGTACGAAAAGGATTAAATATTGAATTATTCAATTACAGGTAATTTCATTACGCCAAAAATATAGCGAATATGCAAACTTGTCTGAGTTAGGTGTAGTGAACGTTAACCTGCAGTCTGAGTTTTCGGTCACAAGTAGGGGGGATTTGAACCTCCGTCTCTGAAGCTGTCACTTTCGTTTCGTTTTTAGAGGTCACACGTTTATCCACTTGTCCAAGTTGACAAGTCAACGGAGGGAGAGCAAAATTTTGTATATTATTTGTATTCTTTTTGGAATTACATTAACCGCGGTTTGCTGCACAAAAAAAAATGCCCCCAAAAATTACTAAAGTAAAAAAATAATTGGGAAATATTGCGAATTGAAAATTTCTTTCAGAAATTTTGATATTTGTTGAATATTGCACGAATATGCTGGTTAAAATATAACAAATAATTATCTCAGGATAAAGAAGTCCGTATGCGCGAACGGAAGGCGGCATAACCCTTTCAAAAATTTCGACGCATTATTCAGCAGTAAATTTTCTGTATATGAATGATAATTCTGCAACGGTGTGCGAATTGCTCCATCCCCGTGAACTGTAAGTGATATAACCCTTTTTGCAGAAAGGAGAGTCACTAGGAGTAACAGCGTATTCACTACCAAATTATAAAAAAAGCGAAAAACTGAAAGTAACACTATTTTCTTACCACGTTAAAAATTATTTGGGTTTTTTAAAAAAATTTCTTTCGTTTATCACGATATTTCCCTTCTTTATATAAAATATTTTATGGCTCTGCAATTATTGTCTTTAAAATTAATTATTGATTTTTAGTTCTTTGCACTCGTTATAGCGAAGTTGATTATTGGCATCATTAAAAGTCAATGAAAAATCTAATTAATTACTAAATTAATAATATTTAAACTTCATAAAGTTCAGAGGTGCGCGAATGCTAAAATGCGAAGCGCTTCTGTATGGCTGATGAAGTAATATAAAGTAAATCTAAATGCATATTTATAAACAAAACCAACTTCAGATCTCAGTCGACGTATTTGAAGACATTTAAACTGAAATTTAAATTCCCATTTAAGTGGCTTCAGTCGATCATCATCATCATCATCATCATCATTAGGAGTTTGCCGAAAAATTATGAATCGTCTGTAGATGCTCTGAATTTAGTTAAAAGTCAAAATTTCTTGACTAGTTGTTACCGACTTTGGGTATACAACACAGACAAGAATTTCTACCCGCTATAAATGGTTACAAAGTCTCCCACACGCGCATTTAATAAAAAGAGAAGGGGCTGAGGCGTTCCCATTTTTATAAGAAAATACTGCATCTCACAAGTACCATAAGAATCCTGTAAAACTGAGAATTATACTCAGGGGTGTAGTGATAAATTTTAAGGTGCAAGAGGTCTAAGGAAATACCGGCATGTTGGTACATAATTTTAAATTGTGTTTATTATGTCCTTGTACTTGTACCGGTACATTCAGTTAATACTCCCCAGAATGAGCGAAAAGTTGAATACACGAATTTTGCGGTAGTACACCGAGGCGTAATAATTAACTCATCCAATTTTTGCAATTACAAATCATATTTAAAGGGAAAATTTGGCTCCCTATTTCAATAAAAATATGCCTTTTTAACTAAGTAAGCCAAATTTGAAATCACAATTAGAAGCCAGTGCTTTCGTCTCAGTCTGTTTGTTCCCAACTTCCAAGTATCAACTAAAGAAAATAAATAAATAAAATTTGGATGAATGGAGGTGCGGGAGCTGCGCTCCCGTGCGCTCCCGCAGCAATACACTCGTGATTATACTGAAAATGTAGTTCCGTCGATAAGTGTGGAAATCAATGAAATTAACATGGTAGTTTATATCGCTCTCCTAAAGGAAGCCGATTGCAATTTGTTCACATCTCGATTCAGTATACAATAATAGTAATATCTTGAAAGTTACGGAAACAGTTTTAGCTGCAAATATGAATATACAGTATACCTCTTGCGAATTATTAATAATATATACACACCAAGAAATTAGTTAACACAATGTTAGCAAACGAGTTTTACCATTGCTTAAAATTACCAGAATTAACGCCACTTTAGAATGTTCCACTCATATTGATCCTTTTGGTAAACTTACATTGTTCAGTCTCCCTAAGGATATTTTTCATATAAAGGCTCTTAAGGCTTTTAAGTCGTCGCGACACTTTATATTTATAATGGCCATCTTCTGATCAAAGGTTATTGTACTAGAAAACCGTCAAGAAGGATGAGTGAGCCGATTCTGAGCAGAAGTTTTAACTTATAGTTATAATTAAATGCTTGACAAGCGTAGAAATTAGGGAAGCATATACTATAATGTTCTCATATACTTTACATTTCACTACTAAAATCTCTAAACTTACTATACTACTAAAGTTACATTCAGTTAATGCAAAATTTACAGTACAATACAATAAAAGTTTAACTAAACAAAAACAGTGTCGAAACGACACCAATCAATTTGTAGCCTTGACCTTTGACGCAGGGATTTGATTCTTGGCCTGAATATTTTAATAACCCACCGCATTCTAACCAATTCCCTCTAAATTAATGCAAAAAACTTCTTTTTTACGTGGAGGCCAAAATGTGACAATAAAACCTACACTAATAGACAGTTTATTTCCACAACAGTTTCGATGCCCACTGGCATCCTCTTCGGGTGGATACAGAAAAACGAATGAAGAGAAGCGAGAAAGGAAACAATCTAGAGACCGTTAAGAAATTCACGCCTAGGCTAAATCCGTTCGCCCGACAACGGAAGGGCATTTTATTAAAGGGTCCCGCTTATAAGTACCCTCACACAAATTAACTTGTTTTATATATACAGATTCTATTATTTTTTAGACATAATTATTACATTTGTTATTACATTTATTACATTTATTATTACAGTTATAATTACATTTACATTTATTACATTTGTTATTACATTTATTATTACATTTACACTTATTTCCACATTAATTATTACATTTATTATTACATTTACATTTTACCAAAAAGTGAATGCAGAGACCATTAAAAATTCACACAGGTTGGATCCCATTCACCAGCCACCTTAAGGGATTTTTGACCAAGAATCTCATTAAAGGGTCCAGCTTAAAGTACCTCCGCACAAATTAAAATTATCTTCTTGTTCTATACATACAGATTCTATTATTTTTCTTTTGACATAATTATTACAGTTTTAAAGTAACTTACTTGATTCCAAATTTATAGCATGATTATTTTGGCTGGCGTGATAAAAAATGGCATTATTAGTGTTACAATTTCTGAAGGCATATTTATGTTCTTTAATACGAGTTTCAATATTTCTTCCGGTTTCTCCTACGTATACAAACAAGATTTTATTCGATTCGTGAAGGTGTGTGTTTGATAATGGAGCAACAAGTTTATTTTGCTATGTACCCAACATACGTGGAAGTGACCTTACTCGCATCTTCTGAGTAGTAACATAATCATTTTGTGTAACCTTTCAAAGATGAAACGAAAAGAAACGGCGATTCAGAATGACAAAACGAAACCAAACACAAATAAAAAAAATTCACAGCAATTTTGTATAAAACGCCATTTTCATATATTATATATATATATATATTATATATATATATAATATAGATATATATATATATATATATATTAGGGTGGTCCACAACAGCGTTTTTTTGGATTTTAAATTTGGTCACATCTGCCCTTATTCTATTCCCCCCACAAGAATAAACGTGCCAATTATCTTTGCTCTAGGACCTTTTTTATGCACTCACTCAAAATGAAACAATTTGAATAATGACTTGACAATTTATGACTATATTAATTATATATATATATATATATATATATATATATATATATATATATATATATATATATATATATATATATATATTATATTAATATTAATATATTATATATTAATATATTATGAAATTATAACAGCGGAACAAATAATGCACACAGTTGAAGATCTTTAGGTCTTCTTGAGACCAGTTTTAGTCGGCTCTTTGAATTCCTTGCGGTGCTGAGCGACTGCGCGGAGAAGGTACTGCTTTTGCGCTTCATCCTTCGTGATTGTGCTGTTGAAAGCCTTAATGAGCGCAACTCCTCTTTCTGCGCAATCGTTAACCACTGCCATCTTCTCTACACGTTCCTTCATTCCTTGGTAAGCTGGATCTGTGTTCCAATCATTTGGTGTCTTGGACAGGAATGATTGCGCCTGTTCACTTCCGTGCTGCATGACGAGGTTGAAGAAGATTGCTGAACGTTTGGTGGCATAGAATTCCAAGGGATTGCTCGAGGAGAACGTTTTTCCGTCCACGCGTTTGAGTCCTTTTCTTTTTTTGGGAACAGCTACGATGTTGTGAGCAATCCTCTCCTTCGTGGACGCGTGAACTCGAGGATCAAAGAGTGCCAAGGGGATTAAGTGCTCAGAAATGAACCACAAATGGCGCTTCATCGGTCGTTCGTCTTTCCTGGGTGAACTTTCAGCTGGCGCAAGAAAGTGAGGTCATTCAATGGAGCCATGTATGCAACACTGGCCTCGTTCCAGTAGCGGCCGTAAAAGAGCGTGATAAACAGGCTTAGTTCCTCGATGTTCCGTTTCTCGGTCTGAAGCAAGGTGAATTGATCTCCGAATAGGAACACCTTTAGCGTGTAAATGGCCTTGGCCATCCATCGCACATGGTGCATGACTCCAGGGCTTCGAATTCTCACAGGACCATGAAGCTTCCCTCCCAAGAAAAGGAGGCAGAGAAGCATCAGTTCATCATAGTCGTCCCGCTGGCTCTTCTTCTTGACAGCCTCCTTGTAGTAGGAGACCATTTCCTTCCTCTGCTCTGCTGTTTCAATGAACAGGTTGGCGGGTGCACTCTCGAACTTGCTGCGATCAATGAAAACCCAGTGCTGCTTGAAGCGCTTGAATAGGCCAATTTCAGGTCCACTGGATGTTCCGAAACAAGCACCGAAGGCCGCAGCAAGGACGACTTCTACCACGTGGTGTCGGCAAGCGATCCACACCAGATCAATACCCAACTCCTTTTGAATGAGAGTACAAGCTCCAGCATGAAGTCCTGTGTTGGACGCAGTTGTATTAAAAACAAGACCTCGAACGTTGCCCCTCAAAGACCAGTCGTCCACAAGCTTCAGGCACGCCTGAGCCTGAGATGCTCCAGTTGCAGCAGCTACCATTGGAACTCCAAGGAGTTTCTCTTCCCCGTTACCGGTTACAAGCACAGCCACACGGTCCACCACCTCTAACCCATGGGAGATATCTGTAAGCAGCTTACTATCCCAGTGCAAGAGAAGGGGCTCATGGGTCTTGAAAGTGGCCTGATCTTCGCGGAACACCGCTTCACGTGTACATTGTCTCACGCGACGAATGGTGCTGCGTGAGATTGACACTTCGTCCAAGTTGTGCCCCAGCGATTTAATAGTTGCTGCGACCACTGCCATTCCTTTCCTGTCACTGATGTTGTGGCGATCCAAGGCTAAGGAAATGTCAGGCGTGATCACAGACTTCAAACGTTTAGGAGTGGAACGTTTTCGTGCTGACTCCTTAAAAACTACAGTATCTGAATCTGATGATTCAGATGTGCTTGAACTAGAAGCCTCCAGTTCTCCCTGGGACCATCTCGCATCCGCCTCGCGCTTGGCCTTCTCCTCTCGGTTCATCTCCGCCTCACACCGAATCCTCTTCCTCGTTTGTTGGTCAGCCATTTTCTTGTCAAACGGGCCAAGGCTGGAGGAAGTGGGATTATCGAGCTGAGCGACAAGGAAGTTCTTGTCCTCCTCATTCATCATGATCTCGAGGGCGTCATGACGTGAAAGATCGAACACATCGTCAAGGTCTCCGCGAAATATGTCCTCCTTCATTCTGTAGAATGGGAAATTCTTTGTGCGGTTCTTCTTCAGCCCCTTGTACTGCTCGTACAGTTTCAGGAGCTTCTTCTCAGCGTATCTGGTATCCGTCATTGGAACGTTTGCTTTTGTCCAAAACGGGATCAAAGCCTCAATGGTCATCACCGCACTGTTATATTCTGTCTTCCTCTCCTCCAGATGGTGGAACATGAATTTCCGGAGGACTTGAAGCTTGGTAGGGAGTCCTGCCCTAGTTAACTTCTCCTCCGCCTTCCCTGGTAACCACACCTCACTGCTAGACCGTGTTTTTGATTGCTTCGGCGGCATTTCTACACATTCCTACAAAAGAAGAAGCCAAATTTAGTCATACTATAGTAATCAGTCATTAGTGAGACACGTCATGCATGACATGATTGAGCGACCTCTTAACGACACCGTAGACCAGCCATACTTCACACAGTTATTCACACTAAGTGTAGGAACAAAAGCAACAATGACCCAAAAGTGAAATCTCAGATGCTAAATTTTCCCTATACTTGTGAATCACCCTAATATATATATATATATATATATATATATATATATATATATAAACTTTAGGTGAGTTCGAACGACGGTTCAGGATCGAACTACGGTCGACCCCTCTACAGCATCCCGCAGGATTTGGTGAAGGAGGGAATTGCTTTCTGATCTCCTCCTGCCCTGGTAGCCAGCCACGCATGGCTGGTCATGACTTTGCGCAGAATCTGTCCAGCTGGTTCTTGAAGCTATTCAGGTCGGTGTGCTGGAGATTCCTCACTTCTTTTGGTAGGACATTGAAAAGGTTTGGGCCTCGTATTCTGAGGGTATTTTCTATACATACTGTATATATATATATATATATATATATATATATATATATATATGAGAGAGAGAGAGCGTTCCAAGGAAAAAAGTACCTCAAAAGGTCTTGCGGCCCATACCGAGGAGGTACCAATGGCAACGGATGCCATGGAAAATTTCATACACCCTCAAATGGTGTGCAAGATTCGGTCAAACCTTTTCTTGAACTGATCCACAGAGGAACTGTTCACAACTTCTGAAGGTAAACTGTTCCACGTGTCACAGATCTTCTTGGTAAAGTAATTCCCACACACACTAGTGCTAAACCGTTTCAAATCCAACTTCCAACCATTGTTGCGAGTTGAGTTATCATTTAAACTAAACATGCCTCTAAAATCGACATTGTTGAACCCTTAAAAGAGCTTGAAAACCTCGATGAGTTGACCGCGCAGCCTCCAAGCTTCCAGCGAAAACAAATTCAGGGCGCGAAAGCGTCGCTTATAGCCCATATGCCTAACGGAAGGGATTAACTTTGTGGCCCTCGCCTGGACTCGCTCTAGCCTCTCAATATCTTTCCTGAGGGTGGGCGACCAGAACTGCACAGAATACTCCAGGTGCGGCCGAACCAGAGAATTGTACAGAGAGAGCACAATCTCCTTGTTCCGAATTCGAAATTGCCTCCTGATATAACCCAACAGCTTCTGGGCTTTCTTTTCCACCTCTGCACACTGTTTGGTAAACTTAAGGACTCTCCCAAGTCCTTTTCCAAATCAGTGGCTTCGATATTATTCCCCAACATGGAGTAGTCCGACTTAGGATTGCCGTCGCCAATGTGCATGGCCTTGCATTTACCCAAGTTAAACGGCATTTGTCATTTTTCGGACCACTCTCCTATCCTACGTAGGTCCGCACGCAGTTGCTCGATTGCTTCGGGCGCCCCAACATTGGCCCTAAGTTTGGTGTCATCAGCGAATTTGGCGATCCTACTGATGATGCCAGCGTCGATATCATTTATGTAAATGATAAACAACAGTGGCCCCAAAACGGAACCCTGAGGAACCCCGCTAGTGACCGAGGCCCAACCCGAGCTAGTCCCTTTAATTACAACCCTCTGCCGCTTATGCTTCAGCCAGTTTTCAATCCTCCTACCTACTTCCCCACCGATACCCAGGGCGCGCACTTTGGCCATTCGCCGGCGGTGAGGTACCCTATCAAAGGCTTTCTCAAAGTCGAGATAAAGTATATCAACCGTCCTACTCTTATTATATTCGCTCCACATGCCGTGGAAAAACTCGAGCAGGTTGATGAGACACGACCTATGCCGTCTAAACCCATGTTGGGAGTCCCCAAACAGCTTGTAAGAATCCAAATGGTCAACGATCCTATCCGCAATTATCCCCTCTAACAATTATATTTACCTACAACCAAGGTGAGACCCCTATCTTAAAGTTAGGGGTCACGTTGGCTTCCCTCCAGTCACCAGGCACCTGGCCCGTCTCCAACGATTTGTTGAAGACTGTAGCCAGGTGGGGAGCCACCTGGTCGCGCACTTCCCGCAAGACTCTGGGGAGGAACTGGTCTGGCCCAGGAGCCTTAAACGTGCTCAGTTTGTCTATTCCATCGGCAATGACTGTCGTGGTACACCGAACACTCTTCAGGCCAGCACCTTCGTGCCTGATGCCTGGCTGGGGGATGACGCGCGTGTATTCCTTGGTGAACTCTCCTGCAACGAACTCATTCAGCACATTAGCGATGTCCGCGTAGGAGGTCAGCAGCGCGCCGCTTGGGTCCTTTACCGGGTCTATTATGTTTCGAATGGGCTTTCTACTATTAACATAACTGAAGAACTCCTTAGGGTTCTCCTTGCAGAGGCTTTCTACACGGAGTTCTTCGTTACGTTTCGCTAGCCTAACCTTCATGTGCACTTCCCTGCACAGGCGAACATACGCTTCAGTGTTCTCATGGGACCGATTGGCCTTCGCCCTCCTCTACGTAGCTTTCCTATTTCGGATAGCTGAAGCGATGTCCCGACTGAACCCAATAGCGGATTGTAATGGGGGCAACAGGGGCATTTGACCCCGGCCCCAAATGCTGACCGGCCACAAGAAACTATGTAAACGCTATAATCTACCTTTGAAATAATTGGTCGACCGTGAGGAAGAAAAAAAATTCTAGATTCCGCTTCTACAAAACCTAGTTTAGTATCCCATTTATGTGAACAAAGTATACATTTTCTGTAATCACATCTTTGTTTTTGTTTCGTTTTCTGTTGATCGATCCCAGTCAGCTGATCACATCACTCATGTATGATGTATCAGGTAAAGAATTGTGTTTTTCTAGTGTTTTTCTAGTGACACCGGCCCGAAAATATTCATTGCCCCCGGCCCTAACAATGCTTAATCCGGCCCTGACTGAACCACTTAGGCTGCGTTGAAGCAGGGGTGACCGGTTTTGAGGGTATAGCAGCAGACTGCAGCACCATAAACTGGTCCCGGAATGCACTCCACACTCCTCAACATCGCCACCGAACTCTTACCCCATCTCACCTATGCTATCCCAGAGGCCAACAAAGTCCGTCCGCCGTAGATCGAGCTTACCGCCTCTCGACTTACTACGCTTCACCCGAGGGACGCACACACAAAACCTAATCAGACCGTGATCACTCCCGCCCAACGATTCGTCAACGGTGAGGCCAGTGACGAGGTTGTCTTCGGTCGTGAATACTAAGTCTAGAACGCTTTCCCCTCGTGTGTGATTCCGCACGAGGTGTATGCTTCATTGCAAAGTTCAAAGATTCCAGACACGGCTCTAGAACCCCGTAAAAGTAGGCTTAAAAGAATGGAAAGCGAGTTGCTAGCCCTATTAAACAGTGAAAAGTCACCTGATGAGAAAAGGCTCTTGTACCAAGAGGCTTTGCAGAAATTTCTTCATGAGTACGAAGATTATAAGAATCCTACAGAGCTCCCCGTGGTTATTAGGCACAGCGCGAGTAGCGCTGAGCATGGCGACACAGGACCTGGCCCGACGTTAGAGATGACCAACCAAAGAACAACGGAACACAACACATCGAACATGTGCTAAAAAACAGTCTCCCACATACATTGAGGAATAAAGGCTTAAGTCTTTATAATCTATTGAGTGAGGACCCCATCATACAGTGGGCCGATACAGGCGAGGTCATTGTTGAAGGAACAAGGGTACAAGGATCCAATATCGTTGATATTGTTCATGATCTGGTGAGAAAGTGGGACAGACCCTCACCAACAGGATGGAAGCATATTAAAGCAAGACTACAACAAATAAATGTCCCCAAAACATTGATAGGTAATCTGAATAGGTTAAAAGACCTGGATCAAGTCTCGCATGTGTCACAACTGAGTACGCCATCGCCCCCAGCAGCAGCGTCTCTGAAGAGAGAAAGAAGAGAACAAACGGCCAACCTTATCCACGTGTCTCTAAAATACGCAAATGGCTAACATATTAAGTAAACGCTATTATGACATTTCTAACCCCGCCTCCTATGGTGGCGTTAATAGACTGTACAGAGGTGTTTACGGTGTAGGAAAAAAGATGTTGAGCGGTTTTTGCGGGAACAGGATGCTTATACACTTCATAAACCGGTGAGAAAAAGGTTTAAAACGGCCAAGACAACCGCGGATTCGATTGACTCTATTTGGCAAGCGGATTTAACAGACATGCAAAGATATTCAGTGTATAATGACGGATACCGCTACATCCTATTCATAATAGATGTATTCTCTAGATATCTGTGGCTAATTCCCTGAAAAATAAATCGCCTGAAACAGTTGATAAAGCGACCAAAACGTTGATGTTAAAAGAAGAAAGGGTTCCTGGTTATTTTTTTTACGGATATGGGGAAAGAATTTAGAGGTCGCGCTTTTCAGAACATGCTGACAGAGTTTAATATTAGTTTCTACACTAGCAGTTCTATACATAAGGCCTCTGTAGCTGAAAGAGTTCAACGTACCGTAAAGGAGCGCATGCATCGCTATTTTACACATAAAAACACATACAGATATATAAACGTCGTTCTCGGGTCATTGGCATCATCATACAACCGTTCACACCACCGTACGATTGGCACAACACCTAACGAAGTTTTAGAAAGAGATACGCTGCACATTTCAAAATCAATGATTATGTAAGGCTATCACGTTCGGGAAATAAATTCGTGAAGGGCTTTGAGCAAGGATGGACACGAGATTTTTAAAGTTCGTGCTGTGAGACCTAACGGCGAGATAATGATGTATTACGTTGAAGATTTGAATGGGTAAGAGATCGCTGGAGGCTTTTACCTCGAGGAGTTGCAGAAAGTGACATTTAATTTAGGAAAAAATGTGTTTAAAATTGAAAACATTTTAGGCAGCAAAGGTTCAGTAAAGATAAAAATGTACCTGGTGAAATGGCTGGGTTACCCAGAAAGCTTCAACAACTATATAAAAGCTGCTGCAATGATGAAGCTTAATTAGTATGCAACATGGCGCCTAGCCACTTCTGTGTCACACTCCCGTCCTCTTCTCTGTCTGTACATCCTAACAACACCCTCGCCAACTTTGTGACAGAACTCTACGGACCCATTGAATTGGAGCGTGATTCGTATGAGGTGGGTTTATGTGAACTTCAGTTAGTCTCCAAATTTTTAACTCTTGAAAATGAGCAAATCATATTTCTGATCCTTAGAAGAATCGATGAGTGCGAAAAATTAGGCATAACCTTAGACAATACTATGCGTTCAGTCCTGTTCGGTGAGGAACAGTACTATAGCACAAATGTATCGCTAGGAATCGGGCATTATGATACAGCCATGGACATTGTGACGGGGTTAAACAAGAGTCTTGAAAAGTCGTACCTGACAAACGATTTACTTTTTGAAGTCGTAAACATAGACACGCCTGCATGCACATTGAAGTTAAAGTCAACGCTTAGTAGAAATATTAAAGATAAAGAGCTGTTCACAATTGTGGCTGAGGGCCGATATAGCGCAGCTCTCCAAAGAGATACCTTTCACGAGGCACAGCATGACTTGTCCAGCTTAATGTATCAATTGAAGATGGAGAAATTGGGTGAAAGCTCTCCGCCCCAGACATGTGCTATATTTACAGCAATATCGTAGAGCACCAATTTGTTGGGGACACCCAGGCGCGCCTGCTGCGCATTGCACACATCCCCAACCATAGAGGGAAAAGTTTGAGCATTACATATGACAAGCCCCATTATGTGAATGTTGCGACTAATCTATTAACCAACATCTCGATATATATAAGAACGATTGAGGGAAAAAATTTCCCATTCGGTGATGGGAGCTTAACAGTGAAACTACACTTTCGCCGTTTATAATGACTCGAAGGCCATTCACAGTCTATCGAGGAGTGAGATACCAGCGTGGGAGTGGACTTGGATCCATTTTTTCATCCATACTACGCACCGCTGTCCCACTGTTGAAGAGGGGTGCCAGGTACCTAGGGCGGAAGGCGTTACAAACAGGTTTTAACGCGGCAGAAGACATAATGGGCGGAACTAAGCCTAAAGAAGCTCTAAAAAAACATTTAAAACGTACACGGGACGAAATCATCAAAGATGCAAAGAGAAAAATGCGTGGTGGCGGAAAGAAGAGATCTGCCAGGAAGAAGGGGTTACCATCACGTGGCGCTAAACGTAAAAGGAAATAAAAAAGAAGTGCTCTAAGCGTATGAAACCTATGGCTGATCATTTTTTTAACTGATATAAGCTGAGGACACTACTCTCACGAATCATAGGCTGACTAATACTTGTCGAGAGAGGTGGCACTATTTCTGACTCGTCATGGCGCGTTTCATCCATCCGTGTAGTTCACAATGCTGTAAATCGGAACTGTCCCTCTTTGATATGCCCCCACTCAGGTCTCTATTGAGCATAGCGACTTTATTACAATTAACCCATTAAACACAATTAGTTCGCCGAGTGCCCCTATAGAATTCGTGATACCCAGCTCAGGCCCTTACTTTTTTGACCCGAGCTGCATGCACATGTACGCTAAACTGCGTATAGCCCATTCTGATGGAACGGACTGCGATGATAGTTACTCTGCCTACCCTGAAACCAACTTTTTACACTCCATATTCAGCCAGTGTGAGGTGTATTTAAACCAGGTTAACATCTCGGCAGGAACGGGATACTATCACCTACGAGCCTATCTGGAAAATGTCCTCAACTTTTCAAAAGAAGCGAAGGACACCTTTTTAACCGCCGAGGGATATTACCATACTAAAGATGAAAATGGTATAAAGGATAAATTTAAAAATTCTAAAAAAAAGATATACGAATGTTTTGGACGTCTTCATACAGATTTCACATTCCAGGAGAAACTGCTTATGAACGGGGTGGATATGAAGTTGAAGCTTACCCGCACGATTCCTGAGATCTGCATAAATCTGGGGTCTGATCAAGAAGAGGGCGCGAAACCCGTTGTGATTCACATCATGGAGACGTATTTGCGTATACGCCGAGTGAAATTAAGTTCGCCAAAACAAATAGAAATTGAGAAAGACTTAATACAGCCACAGTAAAATACCCAATTAACAGGGTACAGATCAAACTATACACGGTGCCCGCCGGGTTGGCCTCGAAGCAACTAGAAAACGTGGCCCTTGGAGTCTACCTAAAAGGATATTAATTGGAATGCAGGACCACGCCTCGACGAATGGAAAATAAAAAGAGTGCCTTTAAATTCGAGAATTTCGGCCTTAAAAATATTACTCTATACGTAAATGGCATCGCTTTGGGAGGGACATGATTACGGACTACTCATCAGACGCTGTGTTCCCGCTCTGCGCGAGAGCTTATAGTATCTGGCTCATAATACAGGGGCTGTGACGACTTGGGTTTGGTGTAACGCAGAAAGAATTTGTCGAAGAATTTAACATTTATTCATTTGATATTACGCCTGACTTGTCTGCTGGCGTAAATACGCATTTAAGTCCACAACAGAGTGGGAATATCTCAGTCAGGTTGGAATTTGCCAAGCCTATAGACGCGCCTATAAGTGCTATTTACCTCGAATCACAGGCACTAATAGAAGTTGATCGTTTCAGGAACGTGGTCACAGACTTTTAAAATGGACGCGAATACACTCCAGAGAGTAATGAAAAGTGACCGTTTCACACGCTCAAAATTTATCGGTGTGTTTGCGAAGAATGAAATATTGAAGTTGCCAAGCTACAAGAAACTGGTACGATTATCGTTAACACCGACATTGTGGGGGTGGGGATTCATTGGTTTGCAATCTATTTTAAAAATAGGGAAAGAATGTACTATTTTGACTCACTGGCGCTCAGCCCTGGAATGATTCTGTGGTTGTGCAGTTTATCGCGCAATACATGTACCTGAGATTGTGGAACCCGTATCGCTTTCAAGGATATTATAGCGAACACGTGCGGATGTAGCCCTCTCATTTCTCATGCACATGTCACGTGGGAAGGGATTTATAAATTTTTAAAATTATTCGATTTGTGCGACACGAGATGAATGATAAAATGTATGCAGACAGATAAAAAAAGGTTCCCATATGTTAGCACCCGCTGTATTGTGTAAAGGTGTATATCTATATTGTGTAAAGTTGTATATACATTTAACTGTAAAATGTAGTTAAGACTTATTAAGGACACTGGTTCCGCTTTGTACATGTGTTTTCTACCATTAATAATAAATGAAAATACAATGTTTTGTTCTTAACCTCAAAAACTTACATTAGTTCCTCGATGACCTGGCACTCGCTGGACCGGATGTGAGCCAATACCTCGACTTCTGTGTTCAGTCTGGTTGGTTGTGGGTAAAGCATCCATATCATTTATTCCCCTTTCATCAAAACAAAGTAGCTATAACACGATCAAGTTCCGCATCGGTCCTAAAGTTAAGTAAAAATAAAGAGCTACAATAAGAGAAATGCCACGAATTTAAAAAATTATAATAAAAGCAGATAATTCTTAAAAGTTTTGGTAATTTAAAAATCCTACTGCGGTGCTGAATTATCGAGAAAAATATTATTAAAGCTCCACCATATTATATATATATATATATATATATATATATAGCCGAAATAATCACGCTGGAAACAGACAATAATTAAAAACATAATGGGTTTAATTTTTTACGTTGTAGAAAATTTCAGAGTAAAGGTAGGTTAGACTAACAGCAAATTGTAACCATAAGCAGATATCCTGACAGTTTTCGAGTGCTAAGACATCGTCTGCCTGCAACGGGACTCGAGCCCGTATGCAATTCTTAATAGTTTTAATATTTCTAAAATCCTATCTGTAGAACTTTCTATAATTTTTTAAATTATCGAGTAATATACAAATAAAAACATATATATATATATATATATATATACACGGTACCATATATATATATATATATATGAGAGAGAGAGAGACCGAGAATAAACACACTTTTTTCAAAACAATTATTATGGCACGTATAAGTTAATTAACACTGAATGGAAATATAGTAGGATATATTGTCCCCGTTAGGTTATATTATTATAAACGAGAAAGAGCCTTGGCCGATATATATATATATATTATGTCCCGGTTAGGTTATATTGATATAAACGAGAAAGAGTCCTGGGATTAATTTTTCTTTGTAGGAAAACTCAGAATAAAGCTAGGTTAGGCACTTATAAGTTAACACTTAATGAACCGCAGAATATAATCACTTACATTTTAATATCGTCTTCATTGAACGGTTCTTGCATTTCGTCACAATTTTCTGTAACAATCTGCGTAGATAAAAGTTCATTCCGATCTGCAGCGCTGAAAATTAGACGCCTTGCCTGAGCATAAAAATCTTGATCTTTAAACAGATCGGGGGAGTCGTACAGCGATAACTTACTCATTGTGTGTATTTGAAAAGCACTAAGCACGAAAAATCAATGAAGTGAGGCTTTGAGATAAAATGGCTCCCGTTTATAAAGGGGGCTTGTGACCAACCCACAACACACAAACGCTAGCTTCCTATTGGCTATCAGTGAATTTTGGGCTGGGCTTGACGCGTAGGCCTGCATAACGGCCAAACGGAGGTCCTGGGCTCCGCCCACAGGGCTGTGATTGGCTGCCCCGTGAAATCTGGGGCGTGTCAGATATCCTCATTCGTGGAGAGACGAGAAACGCTTTGTTTTTTTATCTTGTATTCAGCCGAGAGAGAGAGAGAGAGAGAGAGCGAGTTGAGGGTGCCATGTGAAACGGTTTATGATGCCGTATCTTGAGACATAAAAGTGGAAGATAGTTAATTACCATGAAGAAAACCGCTGTAAAATTTATTGTATCGTATAAATGTGCATATATATATATATATATATATATATATATATATATATATATATATAGCGAGAGATAGAGAGAGAGCGAGAGATTTGTACATATGTACCTTTGCTTTTGGTACAATAAATAAATTTAAAAAAAATAACAAAGATGTGTGATGTAGCGTTTCAGTAAACACCAAAGTTTATGATGTCGGGAGAATGGAAATAAGATTCCATCTAACCCTTCGATTGCTTCCGACCGAATTGTTCATTCTGACCTTTCCACGAAGACTCGTTTAATTATAGCTATTTAAAACGCGACCTTCTCATGGTTCGTATGCTGACCCGACGCTGGGCTGTAAAATTTAATGATGCGTAGCTTATCTCGAATCTTGGAAACCAGAGAAACGGCAATATAGAATTAGATAAACAACATGTGTATATGAGGGGTCCTGCGTCTTAAGGTACCTAAGCGCCAAAATTAAAATTCGTCTGAAATCGCCTCCAAAGTTCAGGAATATTCTGGCAATAGTATCTCTGTTATTAATTGAGCTAGAACGTTCTTTTTTTTGCTAAATTAGAGTTCTAAGTATGCTGATGAAGATGTTGATGAGTTTTTGGAATAGATTTTCATATTTTATATTTTATATATATATTTTTTAATTTTTTTATTTTCTTTTTATGCCGAACTTTGGGTGAAGTTTTGGCTGGCGATCGAGGTGAAAAAAGTAGTTCGCTTCATAAGGTTTTCAACCATACTTCTAGTGTCGTAAGATCATTATAACCCAAACCACGCGATAGAGGAAGGGTGAAAATAGTGATATCCATCATAAACACGTTTTCGCCTGTGGTGGCGCTTAGGTACCTTAAGACGCGCGACCCCTCATATATATATATATATAATATATATATATATATATATATATATATGAGAGAAGTTCAGAATGGAAGTGAGAGGGTGTATATAGTCCATAATTAAATTCTTTTCTTGTAGAAAGACAAGAAAAACTCTGGATATCAGAGATATATTCGGTACAATTCGCGTATGTTTGAGAGAAACGCTAAACTGCGAGTCAATTGCTCGTAAAGTTTAATCTTTATGACGTCTATGATCTCGAAATAAACTCCTGGGGAAAGAAGTTTATTTATTGCAATTTTAAATCGATATTATCTATCGCTTCCGTTAAACTCCACAATTTTCAGAACGATGTTTAATATAATTGTTTATATATTGTATATATATATATATATATATATATATATATATATATATGAAAATTATTTCACGAAAGTAACACGTGAAAAATAATTATGATGAATAAAACCACGAAGGAAAGGAAACACAGAATGGTGCTCAAGCGCTTTCGTCTAATGACATCCTCAGGAACACTGAAGTACATAAAGAATTACAGCCTACATATAGGTTACAGAAAAAAATAATAATATATATATATAATTATATATATATATACAATAGACGGAGAAACAAACTTAAAGGATTGTGGGAGGGGCACACAGATTTATAAGGAAAAACTATCGATTTTTAGCACAAGATTAAATGAATTGTTTCCAACCAATGTTATAGATAAAAAAATATCAAATTTATACTGGAAATCTGCCCGGGTTTTAGCACTCTGCTCTTTTTGTATATAAAAATTGAAAATTATCCATTTTTAGCACAAGATTAAATGAATTGTTTCCAACCAATGTTGTAGATAAAAAAAATATACAAATTTATTCTGGAAATCTGCCCGGGTTTTAGCACTCTACCCTTTTTTGTATTTACAAATTGAAAAATAAAAGTTATTAGGGTGGCATACAAGTTTACCAAAGATTTAGCGTTCTACCTTTCTTATCTAAATCTGTTCTGAAGGAATTCAAAACAACAGGATCGAGTTGAAAAAGACCTTTGCTTATGTTGAAGTTATTTGTAAGTTGGATAATGGCAGACTCAAGAATATTTCTATTAACAATGTTGCTAGAGTGAAATAAAACTGAAGCATTATTCCAATCAATACAGTGGGATAACTCTGACAAATGGACAAAAATGGCACTGGACAACTGTCCTGTTCTAACGGAATATTGATGCTGTTTTATACGTGTGTGCAAATCCTTTCCCGTCTGACCTATGTAAAAGGAATCACATTGTTTACAACCAATTTTATAGATAATGCCTGAATTATTGGTAGGGCTATTTTTTACTATGATATTTTCACAATATTGTTATATGAAAATACTACATTAATATCCAAAAGTTTAAGTACATTAGCAATGCCTAAAAAGCCCGGGAAAAATGGAAGTACTAAAATATTTTTTGACAAAGTACGAGTGTTATTATTGACACGATAGAAAGTTCGTTTTGCCTTGTTGAGACAAGATTCCATAAACGCAGATGGATAACACAGATCACTTCCAATACCGTTGATTTTTTCTAATTCGGCATCGATGTATTCCGGACTGGCGATCCTAAGGGCGCGGAGAAACATTGAAGAAAAAATGGCCTTCTTAGTGGGTGCCCCTCCTCTCCAATATTTATATGGAGTTTTTCGAAATTACTTACATTCCGAGAATCCTGGGGGTTGGCATCCCTTGGTTGCGGTACGTCGACGATATTTTGTGTATCTGGCCCATGAATCGTGACCTGGACAACTTCCTCCTTCAGTTAAATGATTAAGTTTACTTTAGAAGTGGAACAAGACAATTCAATCCCATTTTTGGATGTGCGTGTACATAGGGAAAGCCCAGGTTTTAAGTTTAGTATCTATCGGAAAAAACAAACAATTTGTCCTACGTACACTTTTACTGGAGACATGACACCCCCACTAAGAAGGGTAAATCTTTGGTAAACTTGTATGCCACCCTAATAACTTTTATTTTTCAATTTGTATATACAAAAAAGGGTAGAGTGCTAAAACCCGGGCAGATTTCCAGTATAAATTTGTATATTTTTTTATCTATAACATTGGTTGGAAACAATTCATTTAATCTTGTGCTAAAAATCGATAATTTTCAATTTTTATATACAAAAAGAGCAGAGTGCTAAAACCCGGGCAGATTTCCAGTATAAATTTGTATATTTTTTATCTATAACATTGGTTGGAAACAATTCATTTAATCTTGTGCTAAAAATCGATAGTTTTTCCTTATAAATCTGTGTGCCCCTCCCACAATCCTTTAAGTTTGTTTCTCCGTCTATTGTATACATATATATATATTTTTTTTTCTGTAACCTATATATAGGCTGTAATTCTTTATGTACTTCAGTGTTCGTGAGGATGTCATTAGACGAAAGCGCTTGAGCACCATTCTGTGTTTCCTTTCCTTCGTGGTTTTATTCATCATATATATAATATATTATATATATATATATATATATATTATTATTTTTTCCATAAATATTTATGTCCGTCTATTGTTCAGCTATTTACATCGTTTAATTAGGAAATGTTTAGGAAGGTGTTTGCTTACATCGCTTTCTCCTTTTCTTCTCTTCATTTTCCTCCTTTATCATATTTCCTTTCTATTTATTCATTTGTGCTGCACATTTTGAGGCTACGTGTACCATTTGCCCTGTTTTAATTTTCAGAAGTTACAGATGAAAAAGACCGTAATATTCGATTTAAGTTAGCCAGAGAGTGAGTTAATTAATGTAATTTGACGTGATTATAAATTTTGTGTACGCTTCTTGTACCAATTTTCAGAATTTTTTAGATGAACCTTTTTTCCGGAACTGTACATATATAGGCTTTTTTTGGTTTCGATGGTTTCTGCCCGAATTGTTCATTCTGGCGAAGGTCAAGCTTTACACTCCACCTTACACCTACTTTTAAACGGGGATATATATATATATATTATATATATATAAGAGAGAGAGAGAGAGAGAAATAAACAAACAGATAAACAACATGATCGAGTGTTGTAATACAGTTTAACCGGATCCCATGGTTGCCCATTTATCAACCAACCGTGGAAGGATGTTTACACTCCACCTTAAATTTACAGTTTAACACGGATCATTAGGTCACCCTGGCTACCAACCGCGGAAGAACGCGCCGCCGCCGGGTCTCGAGCCCGACGCATATAATCGCGTCATATTTTATGGGCGTATAGACGCGTGTGTACGTGCCAGAACGAAGTATACACTGTGACAACTGGCTGATAATGCCTGGAGGCACTGGCTGATTAAGCCGACTGGCTGATTAGGGGTCCTATAAGACAACGGCCGCTCGGCTGAAGTCTTAATATGCGCTTGGCTCATGTCAAGTGAACACCTCTCCTCCTTTCCTTCTCCTTTCTCTCTTAGGTTAGGTATACCCCTTTTGGGGGTGAGGCCATCCCAACTTCTCCCCCAAAGAGGTCTCCCCTAGCGGGAGTTCATTGCAACTTGGGGATAACTCCGCCTCCAAGTTGCATAACCCCTTGTTGCTCTGGCAGCAATCCCTTCCCCCTTTAGGGGGGCGCCTTGCAACAAAGGGGTGAGTTGGCACTGGCACTGTGGGGTGCCTTGCAACAATGGAGGGAGGGGTTGGCACTGGCACTGGTGCCAACATTATTTTGCAACATTGATCAACATTTGCAATTGCATTGCACTCTCTCCTTTTGCGCCCATACTACTGGCACAGCCGCGCCTCCAACAGCCTATCTGGACGACTCGAGCCGCCGGACCCTCTCCTCTAGCTTCTTGTAGAACTGCATGAGTTCGCGAAAGCGGCACATGCTGGAGTGGTTGATCTTCTCGAAGCAAGCTTCTTTGAAGTTCGTGACCCACTGGTTTACTCCACACCTCGCGCACTCAGCTTTCAGTTTCTGCGGTCCAGTCATTGTAACTTATTTTTTTCGAACTCCGAATACACTGAATAAGATAAATCGTTCTAGCATTGAAAACTATGGAAAACGTCCTAACCAGTACATAAAAAAAAAGGAGTGGAGGGGTTGAATTCTTCCCGCGCAAGCGGCATCCGCCTATCTGCAAGTGACTTTCATCCCATCCAGAAAACTACATCTCTCGCTGCTGCCGCACCGACCAAGGGTCTCCCCAGTGCTGGACAGTCCAAAACGTGTCGCAGCTACCAACTAACAAACACTCGCGACGCAGGCGTCACGGATTTCCCGCTAGGACCGACAGCGAAATGCAGCTCCTTACTAAGTCTTACTAGTCACTCACAAGCGGCCAGACTCTTAGAATCCAGTGTTCAAGGGATATCCCATCAGACCCAGCAACTCCGTCCGAGACTTTCCGCTGGCCTGGCAGCCAGCTGGGCAGTAAAGCTCTCTCACCTAAGAGCAGTACAGTCAAGTACCATCAATTCGTCACCAAAGAAAGAGAGAAAGAGAGAAAGAGAGAGAGAGAGAGAGAGAGAGAGAGAGAGAGAGAGAGAGAGAGAGAGAGAGAGAGAGAGAGAGAGCTACAAAGTATGTATAAAAGGAAAAAGTAAATCCATTTAAAAATGCATTGAAAAATTTCGAGGGATTCAAA
The DNA here is from genome assembly GCA_023014485.1 of Bathynomus jamesi. Lineage (NCBI taxonomy): Eukaryota > Metazoa > Arthropoda > Malacostraca > Isopoda > Cirolanidae > Bathynomus > Bathynomus jamesi. The sequence continues at coordinate 751,524 of JAJOZX010000046.1, read as the reverse complement.
CTGGTGCTCAAAAACAAGCAAATTCTCTTCAGGGAATTTTTCTTAATGCGAAAAATATTCAATAAAGCCCAAAGAAAGATTTTTGATTTTAACACTTGGAAGCGTCTGCAAATTGAAGATTTTATGTAGAATATTTGCGAGCTTATCTCTTTCTTTTTTTTTTCTAATAAAAAAAAATGTGAACTCAAAATTTGGGGCATTTTTCCAAAGTATAAGGAAAACCGCCGGGATTCTTGTTTATTTTGGTATTTGTTGAAAGCACTCTGTTTTTCTGTTTTTAATTTATTTGTTTTGTCAAATTTGGGTTCAAATAGGTTTTTAGAGATGTTTGCTGATATCTTATCACTTCAGTAGGGATAAAAGTTGATTTTGCGAGGGAGATAAAAATATTCAAAAATATAAAAATTACATTCCTATAATTCAGTTTGAATTAAAATATGTCGTAAAATTTTAGGATCACCTGAAGATCAAGGCCCCCATGTATACTTGTTTTTTGCTTTACAGTACCAAATATAATAATAAATTAAATTGAATGCCCGGTTAGGTCAACTGTACGCCCTTGGCGATTGGTTTGGTTAAGTCGTGATATTTTCTTTAATTTTAACGAAGATATCATTTAGTAATAGAGGCTGGGGGCTTTGATCTTCAGGTGATCCAAATTTTATTTCCAGATGTTAAACCACTTAAAATTGATACTGGAACCAATTTTAATTTTACGTTTTTGTACATGTTCAGCTCACGGGTTCAAACGGAGGAAAATTCCCACCCCATTATAAGGCAGATGCATGACAAACAATTATTGCGCAGAATCAAACTACTTAATAGAATCTTCTTCAAATCCATTCCAGTCTAATTCTTATAAAACTGTACCGATGATCATGAATTTCTTATACAAGAGTTCATACAATATTTTAGTTTTAAAAAACTGTCTCACATCTGTTCATTGAGAACGCGAAACTAATCTTTATTTGCCTTAAATATTTCATATATTGTTTACGCGCCCCAAATATTTCAAATTTCGTACTTAATTTGGAACCAAAATAATCATTTTTTTTTCAGCCCAGTGCGCGTTTCAAGGCTTTAAAACTGACTTCGCGAGAAGCCTGAAACAACAGTAGTCAATTAACTTCACATATTACTCGAGCAAAATCTTAATTATGATAGCGCTGTACTTTTAATTCCCATATTTAAATCCTTGTATACCCAATTTCCACTGTTCTAAGTTTTGTAAAGGTCGTAGATGCAAGTATCCCTCGTAAAAGATTGTTATTCTAGACCACAGTTTTTCTGTATTTGAAATTTGCATTTTCAAAAGACTTCGCATTTGACCATAAAGTTTTGGGAAATTTGTCGTGAAAAAAGACTTTGTGTGTTCTTGGATAATAATTTTTGAGTTCGTAAGTTATTAAGAAAAACCTTTTAATTTTTTTAAGTAAAAGAGATTAACTTCACTGTCATTATGGTTTTTCTAACATTTTATTTTGCGATATACTGTACAGGGTGTCCGAGAATTATCTGTACAATTTTTGGCTGTCATTAAAAGTCAACCATGAAGTGTAGAAATTCCAGTGTTGTCCCATTTTACAGAAAATCTCATTAAGTTTTTTCTGATACCAAGTTGTGACAAGTTTTTTAGAAATTCCAGTGTGTCCGAACATTATCTGTACAATTTCATCTTTTAATAAAATTCTTGATAACACACGTAAAATTCTTAAACAAGATTATTTAGAATCTGTATTTTCAAAAGTTTCTTTTATTAAAGTAACGTTGTTACAAACATTCGATATGTGCACCATTAGTGATTCGCAAAACATCCAATCGATACTCCAAATGTTGCCATGTACGCTGCAGCATATCCACATCAATTCGCTCAATAGCAGCTGTGATTCTTGCTTTTAAATCATCAATGTCTGTCACCCGCGTACATTTCTAAAACACTTGTCAAAACGTGGTATCAGAAAAAACTTAATGAGATTCTCTGTAAAATGGGACAACACTGGAATTTCTACACTTCATGGTTGACTTTTAATAACAGCCAAAAATTGTACAGATAATTCTCGGACACCCTGTATATAATATATATATATATATATATATATATATATATATATATATATATATATGTATATAACTCTTTATAAGACTTTGACCAAAACAGATTACTCCAGTATGCGTACTGTATACTTCTACCATTATTTTTACAAAAGAATACAAAGGACACCAAACAGCAACAGACCGGCTGGTCCCTACGAGGCTGTCTGTTTAAAAATGAAGGTTAAAAGATGTAAGAAAATTTAAAAACAAGTGAAAGTTTTAAAACAAAGCAAAGGAAAGAGTGAAAGGAAAGAAAGAAATTTGAAGATAAAGTGAAAATTTTAAAGTAAAGAGGAGGAAATCCGAGTGAAAATTCTACAATACTTCTATGCACTAACAAATGCTTCTAACTGGGGATTTAAGGCAGGATAAACATCTAGTCTTTTAAAAGGACTCGACCGAATTACTTTGAACTACGCTGGCTGGAAATACATTCCACGGTACTTGTACGTTATCCCCCCCCCCCCCCCCCCCCACCCCCCACCCCCACTCACCAATTTTGACAGAATATTTTCGTTAAAACTAACGAAAGTATCACAACTTAACCTAACCAATTACACTGGGCAACAAAAAAAAAAAATTTTCGTGTCCCAAGAATGAAAATACCTTCTTTTCTTATAGTATTTTCTGTGCTGAATCCAAATAAGTTTGTAAAATTTTTCTATCAGGTCTGGTTTTTGTGTGACATGCAATTTAATTTTTAAAAACCCATATAGTTACATACTTATTAAAATATGATCGAAAAGACATACCTGTAGTTTAAAAAGTAGCTTGTTTTGATTTTCTGCTGTGCTTTGCCTCAGGCATGTCTCTCTTAAGAGTCCAGCAATAGTCAGCCAGCATACTGGGGCTCCATTTGCCTTGGTAACGGTTTTCCATGGCAGAAATATCCTGATGAAAACGCTCACCATGTTCGTCGCTTACCGCACCCAGGTTTTCCGGAAAAAAGTCCAAGTGAGAGTCCAAGAAATGAACCTTTAATGACATATTGCACCCCATTGCTTGGTAAGACTTGAGAAGATCTCCTACTATTTCAGGATAGTTTTCGGCCTTGTGATTTCCCAAAAAATTTGTGCAGACACTTTTGAAACTCTGCCACGCAGCTTTCTCAACTTCATTCAACTCTCCTTCAAATCTCTCATCTCTTAACAATTCTCTGATCTGAGGGCCTACCAAAATGTCTTCTTTAATCTTGGCATCACTGATCCGGGGAAACTTATTTCTCAAGTATGTGAATCCTGTTTGCGTTTTATCCATCGCTTTAACAAAGTTTTTCATAAGTCCCAGCTTGATATGCAAAGGAGGAAGGTACACTTTCTCAGGGTCAACAAGTGAACTATTCACAACATTTTTCTTGCCTGGAACAAGTGAGGTGCGTTTTGGCCAATCCTTCTTAACATAGTGGTTTTGCTTGTCCCTACTGTCCCACTCACATAAAAAAACAACAGTACTTGGTGTAACCTAGCTGCAACCCTAGCAAAAGTGCAATGACCTTCAGATCTCCACAGATATTCCACTTATATTTCTGATACTGAAACTTTTCTAAAAGCAACTTCATGTTGTCGTATGACTCTTTCATGTTTGCAGCATGTGCAATAGGTACAGAAGGAAATTTATTTCTGTTGTGAAGGACTGCTTTCAAGCTGACTTTTGAGGAGTCAATGAACAATCGCCACTCATCCACGTTATGTTCATGACCAAGAGCCCCCATGACTGAATTAACATCTTTACAAAACACAAGTCCATCTTCATGGGAGAACCATTCTTTGAATTCATCATGGCGGCTGCGGAAAAAACAAACTTTAGTGTCACGTTGCAGTAGATTCCAACCCTTTAATCTTGAACCTAAAAGTTCAGCCTGCTTCTTAGATAATTTCAAATCACAACTAGGTCATTTAGATTCTCCTTGTGACAGTAAATGTGGTTCATTGGAGGAACAGGTAGCCTGGAATGTTGGATCAGAAATGTCTTCATCTTTTTCCTCGTGATATGCTACAGCTACGTTTGATTCCTCATCACTTAAACTTACATGTTCAGGAGGATTTGGTACTGGAAGTTGAGCACTGTGGGGAACTGGTCTCATTGCAGACGGTAGATTAGGGTATTTCATAAGGCTCTTTGTTTTTGAAGTGATCCCCTTTGTATTTACCAGGCAGAAATAGCAGTCTGTTGTGTGATCTTTGGGTTCCCTCCAAATCATTGGAATAACAAATGGCATGTGACGTGAACCGTTTAGCCATCCTGTAAGTAGTCTTACACATGTCACACAACAAATGTGAGGGGCCCAACTCTTGTCCTGATCGCCTACTTTACATCCGACCAAATTTATCCTGCCAGCATTATCAGAACTTTCTTCCCAAAGGAATAAATTGTACTAATTTTACAGAAAAATTAATACAACATATATATTAATATTAATAATTTTATTATAGTTATATTAATTAATATATATATTTATATATTTATTTTTATAATGTTTTATATTATAATATTGTTATATACTTAATTATATATAATGTTATTATTTTTTTATCCGGTGATCATGCTAAATGAGGAAAAAAATGAACATAGCGTCACAAGTAAACTAAGCCTGATAGAAAAAATCTGATTTCATATTTAGATTCAGCATGAAAAAGTACACTTAGAACACCCATCAAAACCCTTGTGACAAAATTGTTGTTGACCAGTGTTATCAAGGGCGTACAGTTCATCTATTAATTATAACATTGTTTGTTTCTGGAATAGTATTTACTATTTACTAATAGATCAACTGTACGCCCTTGATAATTAATTGGTTAGGTTAAGTCGTGATATTTTCGTTAGTTTTAACGAAAATATTCTGTCAAAATTGGTGGGGGGGAGATAACCTTCAAGTACCCATTCCACAAATTAACGATACGATCAAAGAAAAAATGTTTAGCTTCATTAGAATTAAATTGTTTACCAACTAACTTGAAACCATTACCGCGAGTTCTATCTATATTTCTGAATGTAAAATATTTTTCGGCGTCGAGATTATCAACACCTTTAATCGGTTTAAACACCTGGATTAAATCTTCTCGAATACACCTTTTTGAGAGTGAGAATAAATTTAACGTTTCCAAACGGGCAGCGTATGATTTGTTTCTAAGTCTAAGAATCATCGGTGCTACCTAAGTATGCGGTCTACCTACGATTCGGCTGTCTACCTTTTAATTATAGCTTCTTATCTTGTTTACTAATTGTTTGTTTACATCCCATTGTCAATCGCCCTTGACGATTGGTTAGGTTTAGTCATGATATTTTCGTTAGTTTTAACGAAAATATCATGACTAAACCTAACCAATCGTCGGTAGACCACATACTACAGTAGCACCGAATCATCTTAGTAGCCCGTTGCTGCACTCTCTCCATTCTGTTTATGTCCTGTCGTAAATATGGGGACCAGAACTGAACGCATTATTCCAGCTGGAGGTGTACTACGGAATTTTATAATGTTAACATTGTTTACTCCGACTTAAATTCAAATGATTTACCAATAAATACTAAGATTCTATTTGCTTTTCTGACCGCTTCGATACATTGCTTACTCGGTTTAAGAGTGTCATGGCAACACTAATCCTAAATCTTTTTCTTCCCTAACACTTGTTAGTGTCTTATCGCGCATAAAATACTTTTCTTTAACATTGTTTCTACCCATATGCAAGGCTTTACAATTATCTATATTAAATTTCATTTGCCAAATTTGAGTTCACTCGAGTAATTTATTAATATGTTTTTGAATCTGCAAACGTTCTGCCGCTGATTTTTTTCGTTTCCCTAGTTTGGTATCATCCATAAATTTTGAAATTATACTCTTAATTCCTATGTCGATGTCATTGATATAAATAATAACGCTAGCTAGTTACACTTTTCCAGTTAGACGCTTTGCCATTAATGATCACCCTTTGTTTACGTCTACTAAGCTAGTTTTTAATCCATTTGAGGATATTACCATCAATTCCGTGAGAATGAAGTTTAGCTAATAATCTTCTCTGTGGCACTTTATCAAATATTTTTTGAAAATCGAAATATATATAATATCTACTGTTTTACTCTCGTCATATATATTTACAATATCATTAAAGAAATCGAGCAAATTAGTAAGTCAAGAACGATTACGTCGAAAGCCGTGTTGAGAATCTTTCATTAATTTATTCATTTTTAAGTGATTAACTATTTTGTCCCGAACGATCGTCTCCATTTTCTTAATTGTTAAACAGTTGTGGAATTTACGAATAGAACAATAATTGCATCGAAATATTTGAAGTTTACGAAAACTGTCTAAAGACTAGAACAATGGTGGCGAACCTATGGCACGCGTGCCCATTTGGCCACGCGATAAAATTTACCTGGCACGCCTAAGCATAGAAATTGTTATCCAAAAAATGAGTATAAAATAATAGACTTAATGTTTATAATTTGGTGTAATATATATAACCTTTGGTAGGCACGCGAATTTTCTTTTATGGTTTACATGGGCGACTGTAAAAAGGTTCGCCACCCCTGCTCTAGAACAAAGCGTTACTTTTAATTAAAATTATTAAAGTTATCACAAATAATTCAAAATATGCTGAAAAGTTTAGGACAAGTTAAGGGGTCCTTTAGGTTCATAATAAAAATTTTAACAGTCAGAATTATTGCGAGTTTGGCGAAATAATTGAAACTGTAAATTCCACTCGTGAATTATTGCAGTCCGATAAGTTTCACGTCATCGTACCATTTCAAGAGAAATTATAGATAATTCAAGTAGCCATAACGGGACGCCGGGAACTCAAAGCTAGAATTATATTCAATCACTATGCAAGGTTTTTATAAGGACGGCATGTATACACACACACACACGCACGCACACACGCACGCACACACACACACACACACACACACACACACACACACACACACATATATATATATATATATATATATATATATAAATACTGACCACACCTGGATTCCAATCCGGGACCTCCTGAGTAGAGTAGCCCATCACATATGACGGGATAAAAATTGACACAACCGGTTCCATGTATGGAACCCCCAATGCTATACTGGAGAGATTTGAATTACTGTAAATACCGCCATGATCGTGAGTGCGGGAGGATTGACATCGTAAAACAGGTTCTGTTAACTTTTATCCCGTTTAAAAAAAAAATTAAAATTGCGGAGTCCACAAATAAGGAGTTAAAACTCAAACATCAACATAAACATTCACTATTTGTAAGTACTAATAAAATAAATTTAAATATGAAATTAAGCATATTAAACCAATAAATTATATTAATTAAATACTCACTGTACGCAACATACCATTTATTAAAACAATAAATATCATTACTAAAGAGTTTATTAATAAGTAAAAACATTAAATTGAAACGAATGTTAAATGTTTCAAGTTGAGTTCTCTCATTAAATGTTATACACATTCGTCTCCGCGGCTCGCAGCTGTTTCTGCCTGAGAATAAAAGCCTTAATGAAACAAACAACGTTATAATTTCACTTGGTGAAAATGAGTTAAACTTTCTAATTTCATTTTGCTCTGAGATAGACAGGCTCATTTCGGAACAACTCACAAAACACGTACCAAATGCTCTTGTTTATAAGTAAAGACGGACCCTTTTCGATTGCTAACATCGAATCCCCTTTGTCCGCCCAGAACTAGTATATATATATATAATATATATATATATATATATTATATTGTGTGTGTATGTGTATATGTGTATATATGTATATATGTATGTGTATATATATGTATATATGTATATATATATATGTATATATATGTGTGTATATATATATATATATATAATATATATATATATATATATATATATATATGTGTATATATGTATGTGTATATATGTATGTATGTATGTGGGCGGCTTTCTTAGTGAATAACTTATCTTGTGCGTAAAAATCCTTTAAATTTTAACTAAATGGTGATAATTAATTCCTATAATTGGCGAAATATAAATATTAGTAAGTAATAGTAAGCAAACTATTAGTCGAATAGAGTTGCAATCAGCGAAAATACAAAAAAATACAGTGAAATAGCTGAAAATTCATTTTAAACAATGATGTCTTGAACTCTCGTTTTAATCCAGGAGACTGAAACATGGCAAACCTGCACTTTCCATTTACAGAAAAAGACAATGAAAACCCCCCAAAAGATCCAGGACAGTTGTAAGTTTGTATTTTACCATCACATTGTTTTTGCTCAGTTTCCGAGTAGGGAAATTTAAGAAGAAAAGGAAAAGGAAAGGAAAACAAATATCTAAAAAAAGTTTAAAAATCGAAAACGAGCAAATATGCAAATTGTTAAAAAAATTGAAAGCTGAATAACAAAAAACTTTGCTTCAGAGAACGTGCAATCATTAATACCTAACAGCGCCTTCAACAAAGTAATGAGACCCCTCGCTTACATTTCAACCATATAACGAAACTACACTACAAACAAATGTGGGAGAAAATGAAACGCGGGAAGAGGTCGAAAAATATTTAGGGGTCAATTGGTTCCATTACGCTGATGATACGTGTGTTATTTTGGAATCTCATGTGGATTTGGATGAGCTGGTGGGATTTCTTAACAGTTTCGTACCTTCAATACAGTTTACGTATGAAGTTGAGATTAGTGGATCTCTCTCGTTTTTGGATGTTCTTATTTTAAGAGATCCCAACCAAAGACCTTAGATTAGACCATTTTCACGAAAAGTGGCCTGTAAAAAATTGTAGGGGCATTTTTGAGTAGAAGCTGGTGACTAGTGTTTTTGACCTAATTCAAGGGTCCTCTTAATGATGAAATAGGATACCAAGCTATATTTTTAGTTTTTTACCTTTAAAATAGATCAAAACATAATGGCCGTTAATGTCGATTCTTTGTAAAATGGCGCTATGCGTTTCTTTTACACTTTCGTCAATAATTAACGGATTTTGACGAAAATTGGCATTTTTCATCACTGGATCACGTGGAAACTATTCTGTAAATATCAGCATTCTATCTTTGCTGGGGAAAAAGTTGGCCCACTAACATAATGTAATGTCTTTATTACAGTGACGTAATTGGGGGCAGGAGATAGAAAGCGAGCAATTACAAGTGGACAAGTTTTGTCCTTTGGTTTTGTCTAGACATTATTTATGACTGTAGTCTATAGAAACAATAAAATAACTGGGATATATACCGAAAATTAATTTAAAAGTACAACATGCTACATACATTGCACAAAACCATTGTAAACTTAAGCAGATTGAGAAGTACTGTTACTTTATGTACTGTCGTTAAGACAGCCATCCTGCCCAGTTGCCTTCCTACATCCACAAGCTGCAGTACATGGAAGTTTAGTTTTTCTGCATTTGCAACGCATGGTTCGACACCTAGCAAGACAAGAGCAAGACACAAGCTCAACACAAGCCTCAGGAATCGGATCAAGTGTCATCAGTATAGGCCGCAATCCCGAATTGTCTCGTCTCCATCCCATCTCAGTGACCGGGAAGTTGTGGAAATGGGTGGTGAGCATTTTTCCAAAGTATACACTGATAATGCACACGCTGTATATGATATTTACAGGAATCACTTGTGGGGGGCATCAGTTCCGGTTTGCAGGATTTTACAAACATAATTTTGCGTGCGGCATCAACACTCTCAACACCCTCAACACCATAAATTCTGCACATGAACGTTTCTGCTGACTTCAGTTGATTTGGTGTTAAATTTCCTACTACCAAGCCAAGCAGAAGCTGGTGATCCTGCAGAAATACTTTCCATGATGTCTGCTTTGTGTGCCCAGAAATATGGGATGTGGTGTCACACCCTGTCAGGGCATGAAATGGAAGAAGGGATTCCAGTGAATTTGGTGGAAGGTTATCATAGACTGCACGGACAGGGATGTACTTCCTCCTTTTGACTGTTCCGGCCATCATCTAAAGATTGTCACAATGTATTTTTGCAAAATGTGACACCAAGAGTAAAAGGACATCTGTGTCTCTTGCAGACACCACGATGTCAAAATGACAGTTGATCGCTTGCAGAACAAGCCGGGTATCTGCTTCCTCATGTGCCGCTCTTATGGGGTTCAGATTTGTTGTGCTACAAGAAGACCTAACATCCTGCTCATCTTCGAAACCGCCTGCAACTATTATCTCCTTGTCTCTCGGAGCATGTAACAGAAGTTCCTCAGAGAGAAAGAGCCAGATTTGCCTTGTTTTCTGGTAAGGCAATGAAATTCATCCATGATTTTGGTAGCGTACCTCTCCGCCATCAATTACGCGTCGGATTGGTCGAGTAGTCTTCGCACGTCTGTTGCGTGTTCCTGCTTTTAAAGATTCTTCTCGGTATCTGTTAAAAATTACATTTATACGTTCATAAGCCATTCTTGACTGGATGATTGACCTTGTGAATATATTGGCTAAATCTCCAAACGTCTTCGCACCGTCTGGCTTTCCAATCGAAAGCACACGGGCTTGTCCATCTATCAGTAGACATGCAGAGCTGTTGTTGAGATCTAGTGTGTTGGGACACTCGATGTCTGAAGTAAAAATTTCGGCCAGAATTGCTTTGTTTCCTGTTCTCAAATTGTCATTCATTTCTGCCAAAGCAAGAGGAACAGGTAAAAGTTCATGTTTCAAAATATTTTCTAAGTCCACTGTACGTCCAGCTGCATATGAGATCACAAGACGTTGCAGAAAATGTTGATCTGCTTTGAGCACAATTTTCTTGTTCTTTTCCATGCTGTACTGTACGACATCATAAAGGTTTCTAAATATTTGGGGTTAGTTTTTTCTATGGTATCATATATCGAATGAGGTGCCTGTGTCCCTGAATGAACTATAAGTCTATCATTCAAAAATGTGTTCAGTTGTTGTTGTGAAGTAACGACTCTTGTATTTTTTCATTTGCAAGATTTTTTTGGCAATGTTTTGAAGAACTGTTGGTTCTACGTCAGGAATGAATACCTCGAAACGCTGGAGAATGGCAAGCAGCCGTTGTTCGTCTGCATTGCCTCGACGTTGTCTTGCTGGTTTTGATTCATTGTGGCTGATTATATCCTTAGAGTAGATTCCAAACATTTCCGTGTATCGGCAGCAATATGCGACCTCAGATTGTATGACAATGCCCATCGATTTAGTGCAGAGTTGGTGTTTGTGATGCCAACAATCCCGCCACCTCTTTTTCCAGTTCCATTTAGCCACTCTTGAGCTTGATCTGCGTCCACCTGGTTGAATTTACGTTTTGATCGTTTTACTACAAAGTTTCCTTGCTGAAATTCTGCTAGCACGGCCGCTGGTAGGTTGTGCATGTCTGCTACATAAACAGAAATCCAGCTTCCATAGCTGTAGTGATCATACCTCAGGAAAAAAGGTAACATGCAGGTGAAAGAATGGAGATGCAAATCCCATATTCCATCTCGCTGGGCCCACGTGAACATCAAAAGAATCGACACCATTTCCATGTATCTCCACCAGAAAGAGCAGTTTACATTTTCCAGCTTTTTCCTGTCTACAAATGCTAACTTGATTGTGAGAAATTTTGGATTACTGAAGAGGGTGATCAGTATCTGTGCCTCACTGAGTTCACAGAAGCCTTTGAAATCTGTTCAAACATTTCTGCATCACATTCTTCCACATAGGCGAGAAGGCTTGGACCAACAGACACCACAAAGCTTGCAACGTAAGTTTATGTGCACGCATAGTCTTGTTGTATTCTTTCCAGCCATTGCAGCTTCCACAGTATTATGCCTGCTTCGATCCATGCTTCTACAAGTCCTGAGCTCTCCGTGTGCTCCCCTATAACCTTCAAAAAGTTCATTGAAGTGTGTAACCCTCCCAATCGTTGAATGAGTTTATTACAATATTCCGGGTTTAACCACTTTAACTCCATAAGTTTCCCATACAGGGCCTGGTCCACAGATAGAACTGTGTATTCCTGTCCTAGATGGGAAGATACTTCCTACACCTTTCAACTACCGTTTTCAAGGTGTCAAACTCATGAGCTGGTGCCTGTATTATGGGCATATATCCTACTGTGGTTGTAGGGGGGTCATTTCCTGAAAGTGACTCATTGAATATTGTTTTTGTCTGTAAATTGAGAATAACAGTTTTTATGCCACATCAGAGATGACGTACTATTGGACGAGAATGCTTCTTCTAGCCGATCAATGACACTGCGATTCTTGAAATCACGTAATTTCTTTCTTTCTCTCAGATGCTCTTGTGATCGTTTCAATTCCTTGTTCACTCGCATTACGTAACCCATCACCTCCTTTTTGGCAGATAATGCATAAGCTGAAATCTACTGACGAAGGTCTTTTTAACTTCACCAGAGAATCCATGTTCACTGATGTTTATGATCTGGAAAGAAAAGAAATCACACGTTGAAAATATCTGTACACCAGCAATAGGACTGCTGTAATAATAAATTATTAAATTATAATATTTATTTAAGTTATAATATTTATTTATTTAAATTATAATATTAAGAATACGGGCAGTATTCTGAGAATGAGAATAAGAGAATAATTAATCACATACCAGGGGGAAATATCATTTACACGCAATTAACAATAATCTACTATCAAATACATCACACATGTCGCTCTACACCTCAAAAAATCAATTGTAATTCCAACACAATTTCTCTGCACCTGACATTTCAGCATTCTTATGGCCAATCAGCGCGTAGCATTCGCTCCTCCTTCCCAGCACGCATTCCATTTCGCAGAGGCGACGCCAGTTACTATGTTTCATAATAAATAGGCTGACCATATTTCCTTGAGACAAAAACGGGACATTGGGATGGCAAAAAAGGGACGGGGGTTATGTAATATTCTGTATTCATGAAAAAGTAAGTACATAAACATATTGAGCTTACAATTATTCTTCAGTGACAGAACCCATACAGAACCCATAAAAAAAACGGTACTGTCCCGTTCAAAACGGTACGTATGGTCAGCCTAATAATAAAACAATTATTATTGAAACTGCCTTTACATATTGGGATGCCTTATACCTCATATTGTTAAGGATATTCAGTACTAAGACTGATTTTATTACTTGTTCTAAACATAGGCTGACCATACGTACCGTTTTGTTTATATATCCTGGCCGTCCCGTCGTTTTAATAAAAATGTCAATTTTGTCCCGTTTTTAATAAAAACTATAAATATACTTTAATATTGGTCAATCATAAATTATTATTCATAACCTATAAGACTTTTGTAATATTTCTCAAGGAAATATGGTCAGCCTATCTAAACACTACAATATTCGAATTTAAGCTATTTTCGGAGTCATTTTCTTATTCAATTTGCAACATGAAAAAACAAAATTTCAGCTTGGTATCCTGCTTTTCTAGATTCAGCACCCTTCAATTAGTCTAAAAATACTAGTCTACCTTCTTTCAAAGTATTTAGAAAGCCTACGCATTCAGACAGCTACATTCATGCTTTTTGCAATCATTCTCTCTGTACTAAAAAAGGCGTTATTTCGGGTCTCTTTTTGAGAGCTTTCAGGAGTTGTGACCCCATTTATCTTGACGATGAAGTTTTATACATTAAAAATATATTTATAGGTTTGGGTTATTCCAAATTGTTCATTGACAAAGCTTATTTCGCCGCTAGGAGATCTTTCTTTTCTCAACTAGGAGTCAGGATAAAGATGGTTCATTCCTTAAAGTGCCCTTTGAGGTTAACAAAGGGCTTTCCTCACTCTTGCCACAGCAGATTAAGTTGGTCTCCGTTGTGCCAAATAAATTGTCTTCATTCATCAGTCATCCTATTACAAAAGCCTCTAATAATTCTGACGTAGTTTATGAAATCCCATGTGGAGGCTGCCCTCAAAAATACATCGGAGAGACAATTGATTTTCAGAGAAGGATTAATTCGCACAAACGTGACCTGAGATCGGGTAATACTTATAGTAGCTTGGTTCAGCATAAAGAACATCATAATCATATTTTTAACTTTCATGATTCTAAACCTAAATATACGAGGCATTTTATATTTTAGGAGAAAACACCATTTCAAATATTAAGCTGTCCTACAGTATGGATAGCTTTATTTTTAATATTTTAAAATATTTTAGGGCAATTTCGGGTCGTGACCGCCTGCCAGATGTGCAGGATTGATTTTTACTTAGATTTCTCATCTTGAATGCTTGAAATCTAGGCAATTTTTTACCTTTGCCAACTGCCAGATGTACGACAGTTACCATCTCTCTGTCCGTGATTATACCTTAACACAGTTTTTAACTTAAGTTCTTCCGCAGGACGGGTTTTATAACTTTTTTAGACATTTTAACTAGTTTATGGCTTAGAAAAGGGCTTGGTTGTGACCGGCCGAAATTAATTAGCCTTTTTAAACACTTTTTTATAAATTTTCCTTGCGGGTTTGAATGATATATATTATATATATATATATATATATATATATATATATATTATATAAATTTTATTAACTTTAAATGCTTTGAATATGTCTTCGACTACATCAATTTTGAATTTATAGTTGTGTCATTACGTCATCAACCTCCAGCATCTCTGATTGGTGGCTGCATAAATAGCCACTGGTCGAGTTGCAAGATATTGCAATTTTTAGGAATATCAGTGAACTAAAAAAATAAATTGAATACATGATTTTACAAAAATAAATTGTATACTTTGAAATTACATAATAAAAATCGCCTGATTCACCCTCATTTTAGAAACGTATATACCTATTTGGCTACTCACTGGTAGTTATAAGCGTAGTCATTTTCACAAGAATAATCGCAGAGACTATATATGGACTATGATTCTGTAGATACAAGCATGGGCGTCGATTGTGGGGGGAGACGCAGGGGACATGTCCCCCCGACTTTTTACAAAGGAGGGACAACCTACCAGTTGTCCCGCTTACTTTCGTGGATAAATTTCTATAAATGCTAACTATTAATGGCACCTAATAAGACGTTATATGTCGTATTATATGCATATGCAAGTGTAATAGCAATATTATAAATTATTATCATGAACACTAGTGTATATTTATCATGGAATTTGGCAGTCAATTTGCATTTTAATAATTGCACGTAGCATTTGTAGCTACTCACAATATTGTTTGATTCGCTGTTTGAAGGGGAAGTGTCCCCCCCCCCCCACCCACTATTTTAGAGCAATCGACGCCTCTGGATACGAGAGTGAATATTGTATCATACCATAACGTCTATGGATACTGTATGTTTGGGGCAAAATGAAAATAGCATGATCCTTATGGAAAAAACTATACACGCTAACAACATGGTATCGTATGTGGTACCTTTACTTTTAATTAAATATAAATTATTAATTAATTGAATTAAATATCTACAAAATTGCCTCGAGATTGGCGACATAGCTTATTGGGAATGAAATGATTGTCACACGTACATAGAACCCATATGTAGGCATCGGCCTGCATGACAACAAGAAAACCAAATTTATGATCTCGTGTTCAAACTTTTACTGCCAACTCATGAAAATTACATCGAGAAACGAGTCAACGACCTTTGCGAAATCAGCAAATAATAAAAATACAAAGATTATATTATAGCGGCTCACTCGGAGCTGCTTATGTTACAGCAATGTTTTAAGCAAGGAAGATGTGCTTTGTCTTCCTATAAGTTCTGAGTGAATTCCTCTTGATATAAAACTTAATAAATATAAGAAGGATAGGCCTGTTCCTTCAGGTGTTTAAATAGTCACTGCCTATATTAGTTACATCGAGTCAACTCATTGTGTAGCTCCATCGTATCGTACCACGGCCCAACATCGAAAAAGATCGTCGCGCCCTACATCGAAACAGAAGCGAAGCCCAACGAAACAATAAGGTAAGGCAATTCCTTTCTTTACCATTAGGCAGCGCAAATACGAAGGCAAATAAACATAAAGAGGTCCTTTGAAGACCTACATATACAACTCTCTATACGAAAAACATAGGGCTTTTGTCGTTAGCTCTCCACTGAAATCTGCTGGAAATTTCCAACGGATGAGGGTATCAGGCAATCAACTCATAGCCCTATAAAGTTTTTTCACAATCCTTCCATATGCAAATTCTACTGGAGATACAGAGAATGGACATATTGTAAAATATACTCAAAGTATTACTCTGAAATTAATTTAAGAGACAATTAATTGTTGCCTCTTGGGGCCTTAAAAGATAAAAATCGATTTCCTTTTCCGAAAGATGTTATAGTTAAAAATAATAAAATTAAAATTACTTCAGCAAGAAACGCATAAACAATGAAAAAAGTATATTCCTCTATTCAAATACATAAAGTTCCTTTAAAAAACGCTCTGTCAACCTTTCGTGCCTACGGTACCTTCCTGGGTTTGAATTTGCAAGTTATTAATACATTTAAAATAAAAATTTCTTAATTTAGATAAAATAGCTTCTTTTTGAGAGTGCATTCTGGGTGCATTCTGGGTGCATTTTTCCTTCTTTTGGGTGTCGAAGTTTCTTTTCGGATGACAGAATAACTTCTTTTAATGATGTATAACTTCTTTTGGTAGGATATATGGTTTTCAAAACTTCTTTTTTGATTGAACTGAGAAAATAGAAGATAATATTTCTATGTACAGAAGAGGTTGCAGAAAAATTTTCTCTGCGCATAAATAAACTGATTTAAAGTAATTTACACAATTTTGTTTGAGGTTTTGATATTTTGTTTATTCTCAAGTACTCTTTTAGAATGTCCATACAGTGTCTGCTAAAATTATTTGGATCACCTACATATTTAACGTGGAATGAGATTTAGAAAAAGTTTTCAAAGGATTAAGATAAGCCGTTTATGGGTATTTGCCTTTTTGCGATATGTCTAGACACACGTAGTCTCAGAAGAATGATTGTTATCAAGAAATGCTACCTTCTCTGGGATTTATCAAAAAAATCAGAAAAATGTGGGGTTGGTTCAAGTAATTTTAGAAGCCACTGTATATGTGGGAAAACGGCCATTCTGCAAACTGTATGATAGTCCCAAGGGGAAAAATAAATATTACTCTCAGTGGTTCACAGTTTGTCCATATATGCGAAGTAATGTTAGGGTTGTTTAACCTCCTTCGCAACACCTAAGGTTATATAATGGAGGGGACCTACACCTTTATGTGGGGTGCGAATCATGGGTCGTTACATAATTTGGACGATGAGGACGGTCTCCCATCCAGCTACTCTCCAGATCTAAAAGAAATACCAAAAGAAGAAATTTCTATACATACGCACAATTTTTTTTTTTTAGTAGTAGTCTGAGAGGTCTAGAGTCTCCAGGGCAGTGGTTCTCAAACTGGGGTACGCGAGGGAATCTTAGGGGGTACGCAAAGGGGTCCTGTAAATATAACCCTTTTAATTTTATATACGATTAACATACGTCCACAAGTCACATGGTCGTAAAGAAAGTAAAAACCCTCTCTCTCGAAAATCCAGAAAATCCCGTGAAAGAATTCAAGGGGTACAGAAGAAGGAAAAGTTTGAGAACCACCGCGCTGCTCTAAGGGATTAGCGATGACAAACAACAAACACGTGGTGGATGTATTAAAAAAATCCTATTTCCGTGAAATAATTATTAAATATGCAAATAAAACAGAAATAATAATAATAAACAACAACAAAAGATTATAAATATCTTAAATAATAATTAAATATAAATATATTAATTAATAAATAATAGAACAGAAATACGGTAACAATTTGTGTACTCACATGCAACGATAAACAATCAACTCCACACTAAATACGTCAGTAATGAAAATATTAATATAAAATAATTTAAATCACTAATAAGGAAAATATTAGTAAAATGACAAATTAGACGATCAAACACTGCAATCAATCAGAGACACATACAAAAACATAGACTTTAATCGCTTTTCAGTTTTGTGAAATTTGTCGGATCTCGGCAAAAGCCAAAATAATATATTTCCACTTATAATATGAATACATTGATATATAAATATATAAAGATGTTTAAATCTTCAAACTTCCACGTAAACTATGAATGCATCGATGACTGAATATAAATATATATATAATATATATATATATATATATATATATATATATATATATATATATATATAATATATATATATATATATATATATATATATATATATATATATACAGGGCGTCCCAAAAAAATGTATACACACTTTAAATAATTATAAAGGCAGTGTTTATAAAATACATTTCATTTTCAAAATGTAATAGAATCTACAGACATTATTTAATTGTTTTGTCAACGCCTGTTTTCAAACTGACGTCCGTTCTGGTCCAGGCACTGCTGATAACGCGAAGCAATGGAATCGCAAACATCACGAAACATTTCGTTTGGTATTTGTGTGCATTCTCGTTCAATGGCTGCTCTCAATTCAGCGACTGTTGCAGGTTTTATAGCGTAGACTTTGTCTTTTAAGTATCCCCATAAAAAAAAGTCTAGTGGTGTGAGGTCTGGTGAACGCGGAGGGTATTCTACGAAACCCCTTCGTCCAATCCACATCCACATCGTGCCAAGTACCACTCGCATACTCCACTCTTCGTCCGGATCATCATCTTCATTAATAGCATGGACTAATCTTGGAATGTAACTTTTCCATTGACAGCGCTTCAAAATGCGTTGGACAGACGATTCTGAAATTCCTACCTCACGACTCGCTTGCCGCACAGATTTTCTTGGACTTTGGTGATACGTTTCCAGTACTCTTTCTTGCTTTGTGGGGCTTGTCGATGTCCGTGGTCTTCCGGAACGCTTCTTGTGGACATTCTGAACAGTTCCATCGGCTTCAAACTTATCTCTAATTCGAGTGATGGTAAGTAGCGTTGGTGGATCTGTTTGAAACTCCCTCCTAAACTGTCTTTGCACTTCAACTGCGTTTTCACACTTCCAGTAGCATTTTAGAATGAATTTCCTTTGTTCAAAGCTTAGTCTGACTGCCATTATTAATTCTAATGGGTTTAACTTGGAAAGAAAGAAACATCAATTGAGCTATCAGCTGTTAAAGTGTGTATACATTTTTTGGGACGCCCTGTATATATATTCTAAAGCGAAATAATTTATTAGATGAAATCCCATTTCCAAACGAAACACTTACTCATTCAGACAGAAATATTTTTAGTTTCCCAAAATGCGTGTAAAAGCCCATAATCTCTTTAGATTGAAGATTAATCGCTACAGTTAGTCGCCCTCCGAGCGCTAGAATCATGCTTGAATCCAATAAAATGTTTACCGAGAAATTTATGAATGCTTCAAAAAATTCATTGAAAAATACACACACACATACACACTATATATATATATATATATATATATATATACTTTCAACATTTTTGTTGTTCCGTAAGATGATTCCTTATTTTACGGAGATCAGGCTCGTTGCCCCCTCCTCTTGAGTTGGGCTAGTGAAATAAAGACTTGGTTTCTTGCGCTCTCCACTTCACATAGTCAGGTACTACCGCCTCATCTTCTTCTCAAGATATCCACCGCTACACCACTCGTGTTTCTTAGTTCCTTGGGCAGCTGGTTCAATAGTCTTGGCCCTCTCACAACAAAGCTATTTTCCTTCAGGGTTGAAGATGTTGCCTATCTAGCCTTTAGTTTGGGAGCACAGCATATTCTTCCTCCCCTACTTTCCACTGATGTTTGAGTGGTTATAGGGTTCAAAGTAAGATTAGAGCCTCGTACTTCCATTATTTTCCGAGTGTAAAGATGGGTGTACCGCTCTCTTCTTCTTCCGAGTGAATAAAAATTTAATTCACGTAACCTTCCCCAGTAATTTACTTCTTTGCATCCATTGATCTTGGTTGTAAAGCTTCTCTGAATCCTTTCTAGTTGACTAATGTCTTCTTTTTTATATGGGGACGTTAAGACTGAGCAATACTCCAATTTGGGAATGATCAATGTTTTCAACAGAGAAATCATTTAAGTGGGGTCCGCCGGCCCCTCTTTCTGCTGCCTATGCTCTATATCCATTATTAGGCCTTAGGGATTTCATTCGTGCAGTTTTTGATCAGTGTAACATTCCATTTCTCCGAGCCTGCTGCTGAGTTTGCTTTTCGTTTCCATATGGCTCATGTGATATCATGTGTTGTGAAGTCAAAGTCCCTTATACTGTCCCCTTGTAATTCTTCTTTAAAGAAGCATTTTCATCGCATATAGTTTATAAGTTTTGAAGATACCAAAAAGTGATTCATACTGATCTCTTAATACTTCAGATACTTCTTTTAGATCATCGGTTTAAACATTGTTTTCATTCTTCAGAGGTCCGATTTTCGACTTCCTTTTTGCAAAATTATAAAAGTATTTTGCATTAACCTTTATCGCTTCTATAGCGTCATCTTTCTCTCTCTGTTTCTCAATTAGACCCTGTACAGTGTGATGGAATCTAGGCATTCAAGTTTATCATTTTTTTCCTGCTGTTGTTTTCTTTGCAGTTTCTTAATTTTACAGTCGCTCTTTTTCTCTTGTGGAACATTGACTTCTTTTGTCTTTCGAACCTGCTTCTCTTTCCTGTTTGTTGTTGTTTTTGGACACATTTTTCCGCAATTTCTAGTGTCTTTTCTTTTAAGGTTATTATCATTTCTTCCGTTGTCTTATCATTAAAGATGGTTTTCCAATCTATTGCTTCCATGCTGGATGTAATGCCTTCCCAATTTATAGCATTCGAGTGAAAATCAAAAATTTCGAATTTGTAAAGTTGGCTCTTGTTTCTTTCGTGATTCCTTTCAGGTATGCGACTTTGTCTAGGGAATGATTTGGTTATAGGCCCTATATGTTGGGTAGGATTAGTTTTATATTTTTGTTTTCCATTTCTTGTTTATGTAGTACAGATTCGTTATCCATTGGTGTTGCATGTTTCTTTGCCCTGTGATCCTCCAAGAATTTTGTCTTTTTTATTTGTTTCGAAACATGTCCCGATATCGTATGTAATTTCTTTCAGCATTCATTATGTACGACTCTCAGATCCCCGTATTTGTCGACTGTCTTTGTATTTGCTAAATGGTATTTAGTAGCTGAATGGTGTTGGGTACATCTAAAAAATTGGTAATCCTGTTTGCTGATGGTTTTGGCTGCTTAAAGGTTGTGTTCCTTTAAGGGTGGTGGTAACAGCATTTTTGTCCGTACTTGCATCTCCCATATCTTGCCCAAGTTTTGCGGATACTAAGGCGGTGGAACTTGTATCTTTTTCCAAATTTACAATTTCCATGTTTGTAATGGAAGTTATATAAAGTGGGAAATGCATAGATGTATTGCCCGTCCCTGTATCTGCAATGCCTGCCCTTTTACATGATATTTGCATACGATATTCTCTACGTTTTTACCATTTTTATTTTCAATTTCTTTTTATCATTATCTTTATTTGGTAATTTCACCATACCACAGATTGTACTTGTTTCTTTTCTTTCTTCTACAATAGTGTTTTCTTTTCGTGTTTCTTTTCTTCTGTTTCTCTCTCATCCACACAATTTTCCTTCGGAACATTGTAGTCATCTTTTCCTCCCATTATTCTCTTTCTCTATCGCATTCGTATTTTCTATTTCTTTAAATACCGCAAACAGGTTTACGATCTCTGTACATGAGTCACACACAAATGTGATGCCTGTAATCTGTTTCGCTTTTGACACAAGATATATTTTCCTATTGTCCCAATTCATACAGTTAAAGACATGCAATTTTTGAGAAAAAAATCACACCTGTTTGCTTCGTTTTCAGTTGTTGCTAAATTACATAAGTTGTAAAGATGGTGAGAATTTTAACAATGGCCATATTATCTATTACCGTAATCGTTCAGTAAAAAAACACACACACACACACACACAAACAAACAAAATCGGGTGCAGATAGAATAAACTGCCGAGAAATTATTCCCTTCTTATCTTGATATTAATGCAGAGAAGGTATAATTCTCTCTCTCTCTCTCTCATTCTCTCTCTCTCATTCTCTCTCTCTCTCTCTCTCTCTCTCTCTCTCTCTCTCTCTCTCTCTCTTTATACTCCGCAGGGGGTATAAAGGTTATGCACATTTCTTCTGGGTGCTGTAAACTTTATACTTTGGGTGTGACAGCCCTCCGGGCCCGAGTCGTGCGACTCTAGAGAAATTGGCTGCCAGTTCCTTTAGGTTCTCGCTCTCTTTCGGGAGGGCGGGTGAAGTCTTTTGTACAATCCTTTCCCGTGGGTTACTAGGACTCCATCCCCTACCTACTCTGTCCTTTTAGCTTAGGTTAAGGATGCTCTCCTCTGACTGACTGAAAAAACTTTTCTTTTGGTATTAAGTCTTTTTCTCTACTTTTACTATTAGGACCCTACTGCTACCTCATGCGTGGGAAGAGAGACTGGGATGGAGGGGTCCCAGGCGTAGGGGCGCGATGAATGGGGTGAGGCTAGTGCCCCGTTAAGCCCATTCGCGTAATGGCCTGACCAACCCCGTACGACCGTTCTTTGGTGACCAATTGATGGTGCTTGGCTGTACTGCTCTTAGGTGAGAGAGCTTTACTGCCCAGCTGGCTGCCAGGCCAGCGGAAAGTCTTGAGCGTAGCTGCTGGGTCTGGTGGGATATCCCTTGAACAGTGGATTCTAAGAGTTTGGCCGCTTGTGAGTGACTAGTAAGACTTAGTAAGGAACTGCATCTCGCTGTCGCTCCTGGCGGGAAATCCGTGTCAGTAGGTAGCTGCGACACGTTGGGGACTGTCTGGCACTGGGGAGACCCTTGGTCGGTGCGGCAGCAGCGAGAGGTGTAGTCTTCTGGATGGGATAAACGTCACTTGCAGATAGGTGGGTGCGTCTTACGCGGGAAGAATTCATCCCCCGCTCCTTTTTTTTATGTACTGGTCAAAACGTTTCCGATAGTTTTCATTGCTAGAACGCGTTATCTTATTCAGTGTATTCGGAGTTAGAAAAAAATAAGTTACAATGACTGGACCGCAGAAACTGAAGGCTGAGTGCACGAGGTGTGGAGTAAACCAGTGGGTGACGAACTTCAAAGAAGCTTGCTTCGAGAAGATCAACCACTCCAGCATGTGCCGCTTTTGCGAACTCATGCAGTTGTACGAGAAGCTAGAGGAGAGTGTCCGGCGGCTCGGGTCGTCCAGATCGGATGTTGGAGGAGCGGCGGTCAGCGACGCCGCTGCGCCCTCCACCCCGAAGCTTATTGATAGGATAGCCACCCTGGAAAGGCGGCCTAGCGGCGGAATGGACAATGGACAGAGCTCGAGACCGCGGAGAAAGGGTAGAGATGGAACCGGGGACCAGGGTGCAAAATCGGTGTCAGGAATCACCGACGACCAACGTGGAATGCACGGAACTGCGATGCAAGGTGGAGCGAAGGGAGGGCGCAAAGAAGGGGCCGATAGAGAAGGGTGGGAAAGGGCCTACTGATGGCCCAAAGAAACCGAAGGATGTAGCTGCCGGTCGGGGTGGGTCGGTTGCTGTAAGTGCGGCTGAATCTATGGGTGGCGACGGGTATCGAAAGGTATCGGGCAAGAAGGCTGCGAATCCGAGACCTGAGGCCACGGTCGCCGCTGTCAGGACCTCCAACCGCTTCAGTCTCCTGTGCGCGAAGGAGGAAGACACCGTTTGGATTTGGGACTCGCAGATCAGGGGCCAGAAGTACTTTGCTTCTGCAAACCGAGACAGGAGGAAGGTAAGGTGCTTATCCGGTCGGAGAACGGTGCATTTAAGGAAGGAATTAGAGAAGCTGCGCGTGGCTAGTCGGAGGACTGCGATCGTTGTCCACACTGGTGGCAACGACCTGTTCCTCAAAAGCGGTAGGGTAGGTTTGACGGAAGGGATCATCACCGAGATCATGTCTCTTGCGGATGATCTAAAACTTAAGACAGACAGGGGAATGTTGATGGGTATTTTACCGCGGATGAATGCCAGTGACCACGCACTCAGTAAGGTTATTGGCATCAACGAGAGGGTGCAGGACTTGTGCGTCCCACTGGGCGTGAGGTTTGTTGAACCGTTCGGCGCGTTTTCGGGTAGGTGGGACCTGTATCAGAGGGATAGTGTCCACCTCAATGTCAAGGGTAAAGGTGTGCTAGGCACGCTGCTTGACCGGCACCTATACCGTATGGTGAGGTCAAGCCCGGGGATTGATGACGGGCCTCCACCGGGTAGAGATGATGTTGAGCCGGTGGCGGACGTACCTTTAACTGAAGGGTACGTCCATATAAAGGTGGGTGACCCTCCTTCCCCGTTGGAAGGGGCTCAGGCTCCTGCGGAAGTTGCCCCCTCGTTGGTGAGGGGCTCTTCAACTCCCGACAGCTATGGCTGTTCGGGAAACGGGTCGTGCTAGGGGGCGGTCATAATAGGGAAGGCTCCCTCCGTGCAATGCTTTTTAATGATAGGTCGATTAGGAATAAGTTTTGCGAGCTACGGGCGCTCTTAACATCAGAATACCAGGATATCGTTGCTATCACCGAGTGCTGGATTCATACTGATCGTAGGGACTACGTTGGGGAGTTCGAGATTCTTGGCTATAGAATGTTCACAAAGATCGCACACGTGGGGAGGGGGGAGGGGTACTAATATACGTGATGGACACGTTGAGTCCGGTTGACTGCCAGTTCCGATCGGAACGGGAGCTGCTTGGCGTCGATCTGAACGTGGGAGGGACGAACTATAGGTTAATCTTGGTGTACAGACCTCCGCATCTCCTCCTTGAGGAGGATACAGCCCTGTACACCGAACTCCATAGCCTGCTAGGTGACAGGGTGTGTGTAGTTTTAGGAGACTTCAACTGTCGCGGCACAAACTAGGAAGACAGGACTGCTGATGCTGAAAGGAGGAGGCTAGTTGACGTTGCTGATAAGAGATTCCTGACTCAATGGGTCAATGGGCCTACACGAGGCGAAAGCGTTCTAGACTTATTATTCATGACCGAAGACAACCTCGTCACTGGCCTCACCGTTGACGAATCGTTGGGCGGGAGTGATCACTGTCTGATTAGGTTCTGTGTCTGCGTCCCTCGGGTGAAACGTAGTGATTATAAAGGCAGTAAGCTCGATCTACGGCGGGCGGACTTTGTTGGCCTCCGGGATAGTGTAGGTGAGATGGGGTTAGAGGTCGGTGGCGATGTTGAGGAAGTGTGGAGTGCATTCCGGGACCAGTTTCTGGTGCTGCAGTCTGTTGCCATACCCTCAAACCACGTGACCCCTGCTTCAACGCAGCCTAAATGGTTCAGTCGGGACATCGCTTCAGCTATCGAAATAGGAAAGCTGCGTATAGGAGGGCGAAGGCCAATGGTTCCCATGAGAACACTGAGGCGTATGTCCGCCTGTGCAGAGAAGTGAAGGCGAAGGTTAGGCTAGCGAAACGTAACGAAGGACTCAGGGTGGCAAGCCTCTGCAAGGGGAACCCTAAGGAGTTTTTCAGTTATGTTAATAGTAGAAAGCCCATCAGAAGCGTGAGAAGGGGCCTACTGATGGCCCAAAGAACCCGAAGGATGTAGCTGCCGTTAAAGGACCCCAGCGGCGTTCTGCGGACCTCTGACGCGGACATCGCTAATGTGCTGAATAAGTACTTTGTGAGAGTGTTCACCAGGGAGGAGACCCGCGTCATCCCCGAGCCATTCATCAGGCACGTAGGTGCTGGCCTGGATAGTGTTCGGTGTACCGCGACAGTCGTTGCCAATAGAATAGACAAACTGAGCACGTTTAAGGCTCCTGAGCCAGAACAGTTCCTCCCCAGAGTCTTGCGGGAGGTGCGCGACCTGGCTACAGTCTTCAACAAATCGTTGGAGACGGGCCAGGTGCCTGGTGACTGGAGGGAAGCCAATGTGACCCCTATCTTTAAGAAAGGGGATCACGAAAGTCCAGAGAACTATCGTCCCATTAGTCTCACTTCGGTTGTAGGTAAATTATTAGAGGGGATAATAGCGGATAGGATCGTTGACCATTTGGATTCCTACAAGCTGCTTGGGGACTCCCAACATGGGTTTAGACGGCGTAGGTCGTGTCTCACCAACTTGCTCGAGTTTTTCCACGTCATGTTGAGTGAGTATGATAGGAGTAGGGCGATTGATATACTTTATCTCGACTTTGAGAAAGTCTTTGAGAAGGTACCTCACCGCAGGCTAATGGCCAAAGTGCGCGCGCTGGGTATCAGTGGGGAAGTAGGTAGGTGGATTGAAAACTGGCTGAAGAATAGGCAGCAGAGGGTTGTAATTGAAGGGGTTAGTTCGGGTTGGGCCTCGGTCACTAGTGGGGTTCCTCAGGGTTCCGTTTTGGGACCATTGTTGTTTATCATTTACATAAATGATATCGACGGTGGCATCGTCAGTCGGATCGCCAAATTCGATGATGACACGAAGCTTGGGGCCAATGTTAGGACGCCCGAAGCGATCGAGCAACTGCGTGCGGACCTAGGTAGGATAGGAGAGTGGTCCAAAAAATGGCAAATACCGTTTAACTTTGGTAAATGCAAGGTGATGCACATTGGCTACACCAATTCCAAGTCGGACTACTCCATGTTGGGGAGTAATATTGAGGCCACTGATTTGGAAAAGGACTTGGATGTGTTAATTAGCAGCGACCTTAAGTTTACGAAACAGTGCGTAGAGGTGGAAAAGAAAGCCCAGAAGCTGTTGGGTTATATCAGGAGGCAATTTCAGTTTCGGAACAAGGAGATTGTGCTCTCTCTGTACAATTCCCTTGTTCAGCCGCACCTGGAGCAATGTTCCCTCTAATTTTTTTTAGTCCGTGTGCGCAAGAAGTTTTCGTTGTACATACATTTAGATTCATGGTGAAAAAT
Source organism: Bathynomus jamesi (assembly GCA_023014485.1). Classification (NCBI taxonomy): domain Eukaryota; kingdom Metazoa; phylum Arthropoda; class Malacostraca; order Isopoda; family Cirolanidae; genus Bathynomus; species Bathynomus jamesi. The sequence goes on along the minus strand of JAJOZX010000046.1, from coordinate 724,663 downwards.
TGTGCAAACTTTTCTGAGCGCTATTATCTTCAAAATGAAATATATATAAATATTAAATACTTAATAAATATTATTTCCATAAGGTGATAGCTTGATCATTACGGTACTATTAAATGGATATTAAAAAACTGTTTACAATATTATATATTCTTAAAAAAGAAAACATTTTATCCATTCTAAAAATATGAATAAAATAAAAAATAGTAAAATAAAATTCAACAAAATAAAGAAATAAAATAAAAATAACATTATTTGAAAATGACTATTTTAGTTATCATTTCTCAAAACAATTTTTAGCATTTAGCAATTTAAAATAGACTATCAAGATTAATACATGATTTTATCCATTCACAAAATAGAAATAGGAATAAAATAGAAAATAATTTTATTTTTTATGAATGATGAGATAATTACTATTCGTTTTTATGCAAAAATAAGAAAAAGAAGGTTTATATTCAGTGCGTTAATGTATAAAAGAAAAAAAATGCAAATACATAGAGTAAAAAAAATCTGAATTGCGCGGACGTCGGCGAAGTCGGGCGGAAGGGGTTAATACTCAAAAGAGCGACTATAGAGTATGTTGATGCAAATGACCTTGTGTGACGGGATATTTTTTAAATTACTTCATTTACTGTCGTGACTCATGATACGCTTGAGCCTGTGCGCATTTTATTTTGCTGTGTGCGCGGGTTTCACAACGCGTGCGCGCGCACACACACGCGCACACCTTAGAGGGAACATTGACCTGGAGTATGCTGTGCAGTTCTGGTCGCCCAACCACAGGAAAGATTTTGAGAGGCTGGAGCGAGTGCAGGCGAGGGCCACAGAATTAATCCCTTCCGTTAGGCATATGGGCTACAATCGACGTTTACGCGTCCTGAACTTGTTTTCGCTAGAAACTCGGAGGCTGCGCGGTCAATTCATCGAGGTTTTCAAGCTCTTACGCAGGTTGAACGATGTCGAGTTTTGAAGCATTTTAGTTTAAATGATAACCCAACTCGCAACAATGACTGGAAGTTGGATTTGAAACGATTTAGGACAAGCGTGTGTGGGAATTGCTTTACGTATAAGATCTGTGACACGTGGAACAAGTTACCTTCAGAAGTTGTGAACAGTTCCTCTGTGGATCATTTCAAGAAAAGGTTAGACCAAATCTTGCACACTATTTGAGGATGTAAAAAATTTTCCCTGGCACCCGTTGCCATTGGTACTTCCGCGGTATGGGCCGCAAGGCCTTTAGAGGTACAATACTTCTTTTCCTTGTAATCCTCTCTCTCTCTCTCTCTCTCTCTCTCTCTCTCTCTCTCTCTCATCATCTCCGGGGAGAGATGATGGAGCCCTACCGGGGACAGATGATGATGAGCCGGTGGCGGACGTACCTTCAACTGAAGGGTGCGTCCAGGTACAGGTGGGTGACTCCCCCTTCTACGTTGGAGGGGGCTCAGGCTCCTGCGGAAGTTGCCCCCTCGTTAGTGAGGGGCTCTTCAACTCACGACAGCCCTGGCTGTTCGGGAAACGGGTCGCGCTAGGGGGCGGTCTGAATAGGGGTGGCTCCCTCCGTGCAATGCTTTTTAATGCTAGGTCGATTAGGAACAAGTTTTGCGAGCTACGGGCGCTCTTAGCATCAGAATACCAGGATATCGTTGCTATCACCGAGTCCTGGATTCATACTGATCGTAGGGACTACGTTGGGGAGTTCGAAATTCCCGGCTATAGAATGTTTCGCAAAGATCGCACACGTGGGGAGGGGGGTGGGGTACTAATATACGTCAGAGACACGTTGAGTTTGGTTGACTGCCAGTTCCGGTCAGAACGGGAGCTGCTTGGCGTCGATCTGAATGTCGGAGGGACGAGCTATAGGTTAATCTTGGTGTACAGACCTCCGCATCTCCTCCTCGAGGAGGATACAGCCCTGTACACCGAACTCAGTAGCCTGCTAGGGGATAGGGTGTGTGTAGTTTTAGGAGACTTCAACTGTCGCGGCATAAAGTGGGAAAACAGGACTGCTGATGCTGAAGGGAGGAGGCTAGTTGACTTTGCTGATGAGAACTTCCTCACTCAGTGGGTCAACGAGCCTACACGAGGCGAAAGCGTTCTAGACTTAGTATTCACGACCGAAGACAACCTCGTCACTGGCCTCACCGTTGACGAGTCGTTCGGTGGGAGTGATCACAGTCTTATTAGGTTCCGTGTGTGCGTCCCTCGGGTGAAGCGTAGTAACTCGAGAGGCAGTAAGCTCGATCTACGGCGGGCGAACTTTGTTAGCCTCAGGGATAGCGTAGGAGAGATGGGGTTCGAGGTCGGCGGCGATGTTGAGGGAGTGTGGAGTGCATTCCGGGACGAGTTTATGGTGCTGCAGTCTGCTGCCATACCCTCAAAACAGGTGACCCCTGCTTCAACGCAGCCTAAGTGGTTCAATCGTGACATCGCTTCGGCAATCCGAAATAGGAAAGTAGCTCCCCACCTGGCTACAGTCTTCAACAAATCGTTGGAGACGGGCCAGGTGCCTGGTGACTGGAGGGAAGCCAAAGTGACCCCTATCTTTAAGAAAGGGGATCACGAAAGTCCAGGGAACTATAGTCCCATTAGTCTCACTTCAGTTGTAGGTAAATTATTAGAGGGGATAATAGCGGATAGGATCGTTGACCATTTGGATTCCTACAAGCTGCTTGGGGACTCCCAACATGGGTTTAGACGGCATAGGTCGTGTCTCACCAACTTGCTCGAGTTTTTCCACGTCATGTTGGGTGAGTATGATAAGAGTAGGGCGATTGATATACTTTATCTCGACTTTCAGAAAGCCTTTGATAAGGTACCTCACTGCCGGCTAATGGCGAAAGTGCGCGCGCTGGGTATCGGTGGGGAAATAGGTAGGTGGATTGAAAACTGGCTGAAGAATAGGCGGCAGAGGGTTGTAATTAAGGTGCTAGTTCGGGTTGGGCCTCGGTCACTAGTGGGGTTCCTCAGGGTTCCGTTTTGGGGCCACTGTTGTTTATCATTTACATACATGATATCGACTGTGGCATCGTCAGTCGGATCGCCAAATTCGCTGATGACACCAAGCTTGGGGCCAATGTTGGGACGCCCGAAGCGATCGAGGAACTGCGTGCCTACCTAGGTAGGATAGGAGAGTGGTCCTAAAAATGGCAAATGCCGTTTAACTTGGGTAAATGCAAAGTGATGCACATTGGCTGCGCCAATCCCAAGTCGGACTACTCGATGTTGGGGAGTCATATCGAGGTGACTGATTTAGAAAAGGACTTGGGTGTGCTAATTAGCAGCGACCTTAAGTTTACGAAACAGTGCGGAGAGGTGGAAAAGAAAGCCCAGAAACTACTGGGTTATATCAGGAGGCAATTTCAGTTCCGGAACAAGGAGATTGTGCTCTCTCTGTACAATTCCCTTGTTCGGCCGCACCTGGAATATGCTGTGCAGTTCTGGTCGCTCACCCTCAGGAAAGATATTGAGAGGCTGGAGCGAGTGCAGGCGAGGGTCACAAAGTTAATCCCTTCCGTTAGGCATATGGGCTACAATCGACGGTTACGCGCCCTCAACTTGTTTTCGCTGGAAACTCGGAGGCTGCGCGGACAACTGATCGAGGTTTTCAAGCTCTTACGCGGGTTCAACGATGCGATTTTAGAAATATGTTTAGTTTAAATGATAACCCAACTCGCAACAATGGTTGGAAGTTGGATTTGAAACGGTTTAGGACTAGTGTGTGTGGGAATTACTTTACGTATAAGATCTGTGACACGTGGAACAGGTTACCTTCAGAAGTTGTGAACAGTTCCTCTGTGGATCAGTTCAAGAAAAGGTATGGGCCGCAAGGCCTTTTGAGGTACTTCATTTCCTTGTAACTCCTTGTAACTCTCTCTCTCTCTCTCTCTCTCTCTCTCTCTCTCTCTCTCTCTCTATATATATATATATATATAATATATATATATATATATATGATACACACAGACCGTGCATGGAACAAGGAACTCTTCTGGGATAATTAAATCCACTATAGTCCGAATAAGTAATGGTAAATGACAAATACCATAGTTTTTCTTTTTCATGATGCTAGCCCGACGTGGGCAACGGGTCACTCGCAAAGAGGTCCCATAAATATAGCTTCCCTCACCAGCTATCTGCAAAGCAGACAGGATCCAGCCTTGGGAAAGGATTTGCACACACGTATAAAACAGCATCAATATTCCGTTAGAACAGGACAGTCGTCCAGTGCCCTTTTTATCCATTTGTCAGAGTTATCCCACTGTATTGATTGGAATAATGCTTCAGTTTTATTTCACTCTAGCAACATTGTTAATAGAAATATTCTTGAGTCTGCCATTTTCCAACTCACAAATAACTTCAACATAAGCAAAGGTCTTTTTCAACTCGATCCTGTTGTTTTGAATTCCTTCAGAACAGATCTAGATAAGAAGGGTAGAACGCTAAATCTTTGGTAAACTTGTGTGCTACTCAAATAACTTGTATTTTTTTTTAAATTTATTTTTATATACATCGAACCTAAACAAGAAGGGCAAAGTGCTAAAACCCGGGCAGATTTCCAGTATAAATTTGTATTTTTTTTATTTTATTATTTTGTTTTTTCTATAAATAACATTGGTTGGAAACAATTAATTTGATCTTGTGCTAATCTTGTGCTAAAAATCGGTAGTTTTTCCTTACAAATTTGTATGCTCCTCCCACAAACCTTTAATGTTTAATAATTTTTTAATTTTTTTTACCTCTCCGTTTATTGTATATATATATAACTTATATATATATATATATATAGTTGTTTTTTTCTGTAACCTATATATAGGCTGTAACCCTTTATGTACTTCAGTGTTCCTGAGGATGTCATTAGACGAAAGCGCTTGAGCACCATTCTGTGTTTCCTTTCCTTCGTGGTTTTATGCATCATATATATATATATTATATATATATATATATATATATATATATATATTATATATATATATATTACAGGGTGTCCCAAAAGTCTCCATACATAGGGAAAATTAGCACTTTTAACAAAATGTAACTTTATTTACAAAACATTCTCTACATGATTGCCATTTCTTTGTAAACACACACGGATGCGTCTCTCCCACTCATGGTGAACTCATGTTAACACATTTGGTGTTATGGACGTAATGTACCAGGAAAAGATACAGAACATGGATCGCCTAAAGGAACGCATTCGAAGTGCAATTACGTCCATAACACCAAATGTGTTAACACGAGTTCACCATGAGTGGGGAGACGCATCCGTGTGTGTTTACAAAGAAATGGCAATCATGTAGAGAATGTTTTGTAAATAAAGTTACATTTTGCTAAAAAGTGCTAATTTTCCCATGTATGGAGACTTTTGGGACACCCTGTATATATCATGAATATGAATTATTAATTAGAGTATATATTAATCTTAAGTTATTATCATTATTATTATTATTATTATTATTATTATTATTATTATTATAGATATAAAACAAATACAGTCATTATTGAAGGTATGATAGTCTAGGGTTTTTACCGGATCCCGTCTATTTTTATTGGATTTGAAAGTCCCTGGAATTGTACAAATATCCCGTGAAATCCAGAATTTTAAAATGACTTAATTTATTTTTTATCGATTTATTTGTTTTTTCTTTTGTTATTAGAAGGTTTTTGGGTAGAATTAAAGAAAACTGCATAATATTTACCATATTTTATTCTACTTTTCTGCTTTCTTAAATGAACACCTACTAGCATTAGCAACTTAGAGCAATCTAAAAGTGGGCCCATATGCCAAAAACTGGCCGAGGGAATGTCGCTAGCGCTGCGTATAATACAAGGAACCGAGTCTCAGTATATTATCTAGCGATCGCAGGCAACTCATCTTGCTCAGAGTTTAAGCAAGCATTTGAAGCAAGAACTGCAGTTTTTCGAGACAATAGGGAACAGAACTTCAAACATCATGAATTTATTTGATGCACTGAAAACCATTCCGCCAACCTCTGTTGAATCAGAAAAAGCTTTTTCTGCAGCAGGTTTATTTATCACCAAGTTGAGAACTCGTCTTAGTGATAGAAGTATCAATTGTTTGTTTTTTAAGAAGCTATTTTAAAAATGTTGATTGACTCTTTAAATATTTTAAGATAAATATTTTAAGATAAAATATTTTAAGATAAAAAGATGAAATTATTTTTTCTAATGAAGTTTATTTTATTTTTATTTTTTGTATTGGCTAAATATTTTAAGATAAAATATGTTGAGATAAAAGGTATAAATTATTTTTTTTAATGAAGTTTCTTTTTCTTTTTATTTTTTTATATGCAAATGCACTTAATTATAATTAAAGGAATATAATATTTTAGCCTTTTATTTGTCCCCTGCAGATGAATAGCATGATAAATATTATGTTTAATAAATAATAAATAGCTACCACTGATTGGTAAACTCAATTCAAGTATTGCAATGCAAAAGTAGTCATCTAGGCATAAGTAATTGGTTATCCCAATTCAAAAGGGTATTTTATCATGGAACAATAAAAAAAATTACCGTTCTCTTAAATATACAACCATTTCCTGGATTTCCCGGGATCCCGGGAATTGGCTTCATTTTTCCGGGAATTCCAGGGATTTCCAGGGATGAAGAAAGCTGCATATAAGGAGAAACCTTATATGATACCAACGCTCAACAAAGACATGAGACATGAGAGATGAACAATAACAAGTAAAGTACATTCAGTCATAGATTACACACGAGAAATTAATAAGTAATAGAATAATGTACATTTAATCCTAGATTTTTATTAGTATCCCATTATTAATCGAGATTTCAACTTAGTTTTAAACGAATTTACATTCACAATATTTTTTATATCAGTATTTAAATCATTCCATAGTTTTAATCCAATAAAAATGAATAATTTTTGAGATGAAGACAATCTAAATTGAGGGATAACATGCTTCGATCTATTTCTCGACTGATATAAGAAATTTTGCAACAGTACACTCCTTTACAGCGATTTCATCAACCTTAAGTTCATCAAGATACACATATCTTTTATTAGTAAATATCATGAAATTTGTTTTACTGGTATTTAAGAAGAGTTTAGTGGTGGTCAACCATTTCATTGCATTGATAAATTCTGATTTAAATATATTCTTAGCTGAATCAAGATCTTTGCAAGAAAAAAACGCAGTTGTATTATTTGCAAACATCACGAATTTAAGTATATCAGGTGAACGTGGAAAGTCATTCATATACTCGTATTATAAAAATAACAGTGGACCCAAAACTGAGCCCTGTGGTACACCGTGTATGATAAGCATTTTAGCTGAGTAGACCTTATTTACTGATACAAAATTATATCTATTGGACAAATAACCTTTAAACCAATCACTGATTGGTCTTCTAAATCCGTAACAATACACTAATTTGTTAAGTAGAATAGTATGGTCTATTACATCAAACGCCTTACTCAAGTCCATAAATACTGATATCATTATTTCTTTGTTCCCTTCAGCTATATTTGTCTTTTCCATAAGAATTAAAATAGCCATTTCCATTGTTTATTATTATGGAAGCCATATTGATTTGGAGATAATAAGTTGTAGGATAATAAATATCGCTGCATTCTACTTTCTACAATTTTTTTTAAAAATTATGCTGAACACACCGGCCTGTAATTAGTTTCTAGTGCAGGATCACCCCCCCCCTTAAAAAGGGATGTTATACAACCAATTTTTAGCATTGATGAGAATATTCCTTTGGAAATACTTTGATTGATAATTTTAGCCAAAGTTACAAACATCTTATCTTTAACAAGTTTCAATATAGGTACAGGAATGTTATGAATGTTATTCTTTTATTTTTTAATTTACCAATAATATTCCGGACACGTCAGTAGAGGTAGCAGGAACAAAGGAAAATGAATTTAGTGGGAAAAATTAGGAGAAAGGTGATCATTATTTAGTAACTGTGAGCAAAGCTTATTAGCTATTGAAGTAAAATAGTTATTTGAAGTCTGCAACAGAGGTATCGTCTGTAATTTCTTTATTACCAACATTTAGTTTCTCTATTGATTTTTTTCTTATTTGGTTTCCGAGAAGACTGTTTGTAGTTGTCCAAGTACTTTTCAGATCTGCTTTGTGTTTGGAAAAATGATCGTTATAACAGTTATATTTTGCAGTTTTGATTATTTTAGTTAATTTGTTTCTATATTAAGTATATTGTACTTTAGAAATTTTCCTTTCTAATACCAATTTGAATAATTTATCTCTGTTCTTTATTGAAGTGATAATTCTTGGGAGTGATTCATGGATTTGAAACACTTTTGGGCGAAATTGGTTTTCTTCTAAAGGAAAGCAAGTATTAAACATATGGAATAAGGTGTCATAGAAGAACTGAAACATATGATCTGGATCATTCATAGGTTCGTCACAGTCAAATTGAGTATTTTCTACAGCCTCCAATACATTTTTTTGTTAACCTCTGAAAATAGTCTGTAATCATTAATTTATCTGCAACCTGAACAGTGTTATTGTATATAGTGTAAGTAGGATAATTATCACTGATGTTTGTGGTTACACTGTAATTCCAGAATTTACGAGAGTATTGCTATTTACAAATATATTATCAACTGTAGATTCTCTTATTCGATTACTGTAGGAGGAGACTATAGATACCAATCGACCAGGGAAGTACTCAGGGGGGAATATGTTAGGCAGGAGACAGGGAGTGCTGGAGATCCCGTTTCTCCAGTCACTGTCCTCCTTAGTGGATATTTTTCCGTGTCTCCTCTACCCTGTGAGCAGTCCAGAATGCTCTCAAATACACACTTTTTTCACTATTCTAAACTACATATACATGCGTCTTACACACTACGTAATCTTTTCAAAATTTAAAAAAAAAAATGGCAACGACTTCAAGTGCCTCGGAGTCCCCTGAGGAGGGGACCATAAATGTTCTCACTTCTAGCTCCCCTGCCGATACCAGGAATGCAGACCGAGGCAGAAGGTCTGGTTCTCCTGCTGCCCATTCAATCTGATTCACTTTTCATAAACTTTTGCAACATTCGTGGCCTTTCCTCAAATTTTCAATCTGTTGAACACCACCTCTCCTCCTCTAAACTTCACTTTCTCTTCCTCACAAACTCAGGTGTCTGGGACAAGTGACAGCAACCCTTTTCTCTACCCTCCTACTTTCTCTATAATTACTTTCACTTCAAAGGTGGATCCTGCGTATATGTACGCAATGACCTAACTTGCTCTTGTATTCCCAAACTTGAATCTTCCGAATTCTATACCCTCTGGTTCCGGCTTACATGCCAATCTCAAAGTAAGCACGTCTGCGCTGTCTACTTTTCTCCTAATTCTACTGACAATCCAAAATTCTTTGACAACTCACTTCCAAAGTGCAATACATTCTATCTCACTCTCCTTTTGCTGAAGACTCCATTTTAGGTGATTTTAATGTTCATCACCCCCTTTGTCTTTCCCCCTAGGAAGGCGTACAGTTCTGATGGTGTTCCTTTTGTTGTTCTCAAGAACTTTGCTTTTGTGCCTACACCCTGTTTATGCAAATTTTTTCGTCTTTGTCTTTCATCTGGTACTTTTTCCTTCCTGCTGGAAATTCGTTTTTATTCAGCCTATCCCACCCAGAGAAGGGTGACCGCTCTCAACCTTCCAACTATCGTCCAATTGCTTTGATTTCTTGCATTTCTAAAGTTTTTGAATCTATCCTTAATAGGAAGATTCTTAAACACCTCTCTTCTCACAATCTTCTTTCAGATAGTCTGTATGGGTTCAGGAAGGGACACTCTTCTGGCGATCTTCTTTCATATCTTTCTGACTCTTCGTCATCCTACTATCGGGCTTTCGGTGAAACCTTTGCTATTGCGCTAGACATATCAAAGGCTTTTGATAGAATCTGGCGCAAATCTTTAATTTCGAAACTGCCCTTCTTCGGTTTCTATCCTTCTATCAGTGCCTTCATCTCTGATTTAATTTTTGGCCAATCTATAGCTGCGGTTGTAGATGGACAATGTTCTTCTCCTGAAGCTATTAGTATTAATAGCGGTGTTCCACAGGGTTCTGTCCTGTCACCCATTCTTTTCCTTTTATTTAGCAATGCTCTCCTAACCCTTTAATGCCGGAATTGTTTGTAGGGTTAAGTTATGAATGCGTGTATTTGAAACGTTATCAGTACGTAGCGGTCGTCCTTTTAGGGTTAATCAAGTCGTACTTGCTGTCCTATTCACTCCTATGCCGATGATTTCACCCTTCACTTACTTCTTCACCCGCTTCACAAAGCGTCCCTCTCAACAGTCACTCCATGATTCCCGTAGGACAGCTGTGACGCACCTGATCTCTGACCTTTCTGCTATATCTGATTGGGGCAGAGAAAAAAACCTTGTGGCTTTTAATGCCTCAAAAACTCAGTTCCTTCATCTGTCTACTCTTCACAATCTTCAACACTACTATCCTCTTACCGTCAACAATGCACAACTCAGTCCTTCCTCTTCTCTTAACATTTATCGTGATCTTTCCTGGAAAGATCACATATACTCTCCCTCCAAAACAGCTTCTAAGAGGTCAGGTGTGTTGTACCGGCTCCGCAGGGGTCTTGGAACAATCTTCCTCAGTCCATCTTTCCCCCTGACTATGACCTGCAGTCTTTCAAACGCAGTGTCCAGGAATCTCGGAAACCCTGGACCTTGAATTTGGCTCTCTCCTTCCTCTATTGGGGTGGGGCGTTTTAACGGGCTTTCGCCCTTGGCCCTCTCCTTCTTATATAAAAAGAAAAGGAGGAAAAAATTGCAGTTTGTTGATTTTATATATATATATATATATATATACACAGGGCGTCCCCAAAAAATGTATACACACTTTAACAGCTGATAGCTCAATTGATGTTTCTTTCTTTCCAAGTTAAACCCATTAGAATTAATAATGGCAGTCAGACTAAGCTTTGAACAAAGGAAATTCATTCTAAAATGCTACTGGAAGTGTGAAAACGCAGTTGAAGTGCAAAGACAGTTTAGGAGGGAGTTTCAAACAGATTCACCAACGCGACTTACCATCACTCGAATTAGAGATAAGTTTGAAGCCGATGGAACTGTTCAGAATGTCCACAAGAAGCGTTCCGGAAGACCACGGACATCTACAAGCCCCACAAAGCAAGAAAGAATACTGGAAACGTATCACCAAAGTCCAAGAAAATCTGTGCGGCAAGCGAGTCGTGAGGTAGGAATTTCAGAATCGTCTGTCCAACGCATTTTGAAGCGCTGTCAATGGAAAAGTTACATTCCAAGATTAGTCCATGCTATTAATGAAGATGATGATCCGGACCGAAGAGTGGAGTATTGCGAGTGGTACTTGGCACGATGTGGATGTCGATTGGACGAAGGGGTTTCGTAGAATACCCTCCGCGTTCACCAGACCTCACACCACTAGACTTTTTTTATGGGGATACTTAAAAGACAAAGTCTACGCTATAAAACCTGCAACAGTCGCTGAATTGAGAGCAGCCATTGAACGAGAATGCACACAAATACCAAACGAAATGTTTCGTGATGTTTGCGATTCCATTGCTTCGCGTTATCAGCAGTGCCTGAACCAGAACGGACGTCAGTTTGAAAACAGGCGTTGACAAAACAATTAAATAATGTCTGTAGATTCTATTACATTTTGAAAATGAAATGTATTTTAATAAACACTGCCTTTATAAGTATTTAAAGTGTGTATACATTTTTTTGGGACGCCCTGTATATATATATATATATATATATATGAGGGAGATAGCGAGAGAGAGAGAGAGAGAGAGAGAAATATTATCTAGTAGCTTGTTTTTAAATCTTTTAAAATTATTTCTCACAATTTTATAAAATTTACCTAATTTTCATAAAAAACTGTTAATACCATTCCCCTCTGTCATTTTCAAAACTTTTACTTGACAAATAATTTGAATAATTCTTTTATATTTCCAGACTGGATGTAAAAATTTACGGCTTGAAAACCACTTTCAAAATAATTTTATTTCATTATTTTATTATTAAAATGCAATTTAAAGCTAAATTCTTTTCCATCTCTTTTTAAAGATGTCCTAAATTATCCTTACGGAATTTTCACCACAGGGGAATAACTAATTATTATTATCGGAACTGTGATGGTAATCTAATCCAGATGTTAGGGCAATAGTCCAACTAATGGCCTATGCTCTGGCCGCTTCAGGGCTGATTTGAATGAATGATAATAATAATAATATTAATAATAATAATAATTAATAATAATAAAGCAGAGTGCAAATTACAGTACCCACAAAATTTAGCTCTAGATACCAATACAGATATCACGTGCTTAAAGGAAATACATTTGCATAACTCTATAAAAGGTTGTGAAAACTGTATCGAAGACACTGAAATAGCAATAAAAGACTACAACATATTTAACGCAAATAGTTTCTCCGGAAGAGGACGAGACTGTTTTATTTACATGAAAAACACATACAAAGGTAAAATGAGTAAACAAGTCGAAGAGCGCAGTCAAAATTTTTATTTTAGAAGTACAATAACTAAACCTAATCATTATGAACGTCTATAGTTGCCGAGGATAGTTCGTCGACGTCCTTATATGGCTATGTATATGTATCATATGTATGTGTATATATAGAAAGCGCTTTGGTGGAGGTTTGGATGTTGATTGGTGGGAGATTTAAAGCCATATGATTGAGTGAAAATAATACACTTTCTCAGTAAGCCCAACCAATTCCTTTTTACGTATTATTATATGCGAAATAATAAATGTAGCGATGAATATCTTCAAAAAAAGACAAAACGCCGAGCTCAAAACAATTCCAGATGAGCCAGGCGTACTTGGCTTTGTGAAGTGGAGAGCACAAGAAACCAATTATTCACTTCACCAGGCCAACAAGCTTGACCATCGTGCGGTGAAGAATCATCGCACGGAACATTCAAAATGTCAAAAGGTATAAGTCGTAGGTCGTGTTCTTGTAATTCTATTTTATTGTACAGAAAAGGCATACTTGAATATATATATATATATATATATATATATATATATATATATAAAGAATAAAACCAGCACTTGCTAAAACAATTTATTGCACAGCGACATTTTCGGAGAAAAAACTTCCTCCATCATCAGGCAATCTAAACAATGCAAAAACACTGTAAAACACGTACGAACAAGGCAACGAAGTAAAATAAAATTAAAATAAATTAATAAGTTTAAATTACTAAAACTAAGTACGCTTAAAAAGAGAAAAAGTGCAGAATACTTAAAAACTAAGAATTAAAATATACGTTAATGATGAACAAACACGAAGTTAATATAATACTCACAATATTAAACACAAAAGATCAGATGACCTCTCAGTACTACACAGTGAGGGTTTTAATTGTAACAGAAATAGAGAGACTGCTATGCAGAGCTCCGCGTCGGTACTGCGCTACGTCAAGACCGAGAATGAGTGCAATTTAATGGGGTGATCATTTTGAAGAGCGTGTTGACGACCAGCGCTGTATGATGGACTACTTAACGTCTGTTCGTTCTAACTGATTTACCCAAAATGTTCAAAGATGAGGGCCTTAAGTTGGCGTTTTATTTTGCCAATATACTGTACATCGCATTACAGCGATGATACTCATATTTATATACTACAGAAGACTGCAGTTCCTTGGGCACCACGTCCTTTTGCTAATAAATTTCTTGACTTCTATATAGGACAGTGGTGGCGAACCTATGGTACGCATGCCAATTTGGGCACTCAATCAAATTTACGGGTTTTATACATTCATAGAAATTGTTATCCAAAAAATGAATTTAAAATAATAGACTTAATGTTTATAATTTGGTGTAATATACCGGGTGCGGCAAAAGTAACGCCCTTTTAATAATTGTATCTTTATAGTTTTATACAGTATAATTTTTTAGTTTTATATTGTAGCATTTTGTTTCTTTTATTTTTACAGAAATTCTGAATAAATATGGCCTTGCGATTGACGAGAGAACAAAGAGTGAAAGCAGTTAAACATTATTACCAAAACAATAACAATGGAGCTAAAGCCGCTCGTTTGTTATCAGAAGAATTTAACATTCGACAAGTGCAGAGCCGCAATATCACAAGTCTAATTAGGAAATTTGAAAGAACCGGAAGCGTAAGTGATGTCACAAGATCAGGGAGGCCAGTTTCAGCAACAACCTTAGAAAAGTCCGATGAATTAAGAGAATCATTGTTGCACACTCCTCAAAAATCCAGTAGACGTCTTTCTACAGAGTTGGGTATCAGTGACAGAAGTGTCCGTAGACTCTTAAAGAAGAACAAGATGAAGCCTTACATCCCTCGCGTGTTACAGAGCTTGCATGATGGAGATGCTGATAGACGATTAGAGTTTTGCGAAATTTCCTGAATAAAGTCAATGAAGATGAGACCTTTCTTGATAAGATATGGTGGTCAGATGAGGCAACATTCAAATTGAACGGGCATATCAATCGCCATAATTGTGTGGGAGCGATGTTAACCCACATGTTATCTTGGAAAAAGACGTTAACTACCAGGAGTGACAGTTTGGGCAGCCATCTCTTCCATGGGAATAATAGGCCCGATATTCTTTGATAGTACTGTTAATCAAGATAATTATTTACAAATGCTGCAAACTGAATTCTGGCCGAGAGTTAGAAATCAGAATGGAATTTACTTTCAACAGGATGGTGCGCCACCCCACTATGGGTTACTCGTTAGGGAATGGTTAAATTTAAATTTCGAAGGGAGGTGGATAGGACGACGTGGAGCAATTGAGTGGCCAGCACGATCGCCAGACCTAACACCACCTGACTTTTTCTTGTGGGGTGTACTGAAAGATCTTGTTTACAAGATCAAACCGAAAACACTTCCTGAATTAAGACAAACAATTCGTGAAAAATTTACTACAATTAACGTAGAAATGTGTCAAAAGGTTTGTAGAAGTGTTGCTGGTAGGGTTCAGTGTTGTATTGAACACCAAGGGGAGCATTTTGAACATGATCATTAGGTTAGTAAATACTATGTATTAGAGTACATTTTTTTAAGGTGTATTGAGCCAACCACAAAATTAATTAAATTCCAGTTATTTTTTAGTTTTTACTGAGAAAGTACTTATTATTTTTCTTAAAATGCTATATTTTTCTTAAAAACCTTATTATTTCTCTTAAAATGCTGTAATTGATTTATTTCCTTCAATAAAAGAGAATAAACTAAAAAGGGCGTTATTTTTGCCGCACCCGGTACCGTATATAAACTTTGGTGGGCACGCGAATTTTTTTTTTTATGGTTTACATGGTTTTTTTGGAACGCGACTGTAAAAAGGCTCGTCACCCCTAGGAGAGTAAAAACGTTAAGTGAACTTTTAGAGTCAAAAGACCAAGTAACCACAGTAAAACGAGCAACCTTGTTTTTTTCCTTTATCTTTTATAGGTGAACAAAGCTTCTCTTTAAGGAATAGAATGAATCGGCTAATTAGAGAATTTTACCAACAAGTAAATGTTAGGGTAATTTTTAAGCCAAATCGTTCTACCCAGAGCTTTCTTAGGTTTAAGGATGTGGTGCCCAAGGAACTGCAGTCTTCTGTAGTATATATCAGGTTATAACACAAATTCTGCTCGATTAAAAAACGGACGATAGATAGTAGAATAACCTCAAGATAATATGAAATAGTTTTGGAAATGTTGCAAAATACACGCGGCGACAGGTTCGCACAGGTTTTATCACGATACAGAATGATACAGAATGACTTAGGTTATTGTAGGCTTAGGCTAGTGTAGGATTTGGCTAATGAATATTTTCTCTGGTGTTTTCCATACAGTTACAACGCCACCTCTACGATATCACAGTAATTGGAAAAAACATGGAGCCCACGAAAGAGCATATTCGACATGTGATGCTGTATGAGTTCCATAAAGGATCTAACGCTAGTGAATCCGCAAAAAACATTCAAAGAGTTTATGGAAATGATGATGTGAGCGAATGGATGTGTAGGAGACGGCTTGAGAAGTTCAGAAATGGAGACTTCAGTCTGAAAGATTATCAACGAACAGGACGACCAAGTGAGTTAGATGAAGAGTTGCTAAAAGCAATAGTGGAGGAAAACCCAACGGTAACTATAAGAGAACTTGGCCTGCAACTCGGCGTTAGCCATATGACCATTCATCGTCATTTGAAGCTGTTAGGAAAAGTAGTGAAGGTTGGAAAATGGGTTCCGCATGATTTGTCACAAGCGAATCTTCAACATCGAATCGATATTTGCGCATCATTGCATACTCGGCAACTGCAGGCACCGTTTTTGAATCGGATTATCACTGAGGATGAAAAATGGGTCCTCTATAACAATATTAAGCGTCGACATCAGTGGCTTAGCCGTGAAACAAAGCCTGAACCTCAGCCAAGGAATGGACCCCATCCAAAGAAAATTTTGCTATACGTTTGGTGGGATATGCAAGGAATTATTCATTTTGAACGTCTGCCAGATAACCAAACAATCACAGCTGAAGTCTACTGCCAACAACTCCAACGATTGAAGATGGCATTACAAGAAAAACGTCCTGCATTAATTAATCGCAGAGGTGTTCTATTCTACCAGGATAACGCGCTCCCTCACACTGCTCGAATCATCACTGCTCAATTGGGGGCATTTGGTTGGGAAAAAATGCCTCATCCACATTATTCTCTGGACATCGCACCTTCAGACTACCATTTATTCAGAAGTCTGCAACACCACCTAGAATCTATATGAACAAAAGTTGCAAGCCAGGGAAGCTATCGAAAACGAAGTGATCGCTTTTTTTAACTCGAAACCAAGGGATTTCTTCGAACGTGGCATAAAAAAACTTTTCTACAGGTGGGAGGAGGTTATAGAAAAAGAAGGGAATTATATTGATGATTAATTTGTCATTATGTCATTTAATTTTTGTTGTGAATAAACTAAAAAATCGAGCAGAATATATGTTACAACCTTATACATATGCGTGTCATTGCTGTAATTCGATATATCATATATTGGCAAAACAAAACACCAACTTAAGGCCCGCATCTTTGAACATTTGGACAGATCAATTAGGACGAACAGGCCGTTAAGTTGTCCATCATACAGCGCTGTTCTTCAACACGCTCTTCAATAAACTAAAAAATCGAGCAGAATATATGTTACAACCTTATACATATGCGTGTCATTGCTGTAATTCGATATATCATATATTGGCAAAACAAAACACCAACTTAAGGCCCGCATCTTTGAACATTTGGACAGATCAATTAGGACGAACAGGCCGTTAAGTTGTCCATCATACAGCGCTGTTCTTCAACACGCTCTTCAAACTCACCATCCCATTAAATTGCACTCATTTCTCGGTCTTGACGTAGCGCAGTACGGACACGGAGCTCTGCATATCACTCTCTCTATTTCTGTTACAATTAAAACCCTCACTGTGTAGTAATGAGAAGTCACCTGATCTTTTGTGTTTTTGATATTTGAGTATTATATTAACTTCGTGTTTGTTCATCATTAACGTATATTTGAATTCTTAGTTTTTAATTAAGCTGTACCTTCTTTCTCTTTTTTGAACCGATTTGGCTTTAGTAATTTAAACTTTATTAATTTTAACTTTATTTTACTTTATTTTACTTCGTTGCCTTGTTCGTACGTGTTTTACATAGTGTTTTTGCATTTTTTAGATTACCTGATGATGGAGGAAGTTCTCTCCGAAACTTTCGCTGTACAATAAATTATGTTTTACCAAGTGCTGGTTTTATTCTTCATTATACGTCTCCGCTTCCCAAGGACACATCTATTGCAACTAATATATATATATATATATATATATATATATATATATATATATATATATATATATACCGGGTGGGACAAAAAATTATTACCCATCTTTTGAAAAATATTGTGGCTCACCCTGTACATTGATCTTACTGCTGAGGCGAGGGCCGCCGAGAGCTGCCTCGGGCCCCGGGGAAGGATTGGTATATGTCCCCCTCCCCTGTTTACTCGGCATTTTATTATGAATGTTTTTTGTGTACATAACAAGCAAACTGATTATATGTCGAAGTCGCTATTCAAAACATACAGTATGAATAAACAACTCAGAGGAAAATGACCATTTTATTTTTCGAATAAATTATATTAATTCTATCACCATACAATTTACAAATGCAGTACCAGTCCATGCAGGCAAGATAATTGTTTATTGCAAGATTTTCATAATTAGAAGTGTACTTTCTTTGCCTTCTCTCTAGCAAAGTGGTAAATGAATCTGATGAAATTTAAAGTACGGGCTAACTGGCTTTCAATTACAATGGTTCCCAGGTCTGTCACTCGGTCTTGGCCATTGGTGGACCGCAGATAATATTTTATCTGTTTTAGTTTGACTATGATAATCTCTATAAAATGCATGTTCATTAATTATATTTCTCTCTGTTATTTAATCAATTGTTTTATTAATATTTTTAGATTTTATCCCCCTCTTTCCGGGCCACCTTGAGGTCCGGGCCCCGAGGATTTATCTGGCTTCCCCACCCTCTCGGCGGCCCTGGCTGAGGCCGTATGTTGTACCCATACTTTTACTCTTTCAAACGCTGGCTTTGAATCTAGATTCAACGCCCCAGGAGTAGAGGTACAGGCTCACAACTGGAAGGAGGTATCAGAATATGGTGCTCAATTGAAAGGCGGTCAGATGACAGTCAGCTTCTCCATAAATAATTAATTTTCCTAATTTTTACACAAAATAATTAGTTTATTTCCTTTTTCATTTCAGACTATCATTCTGCTATAGTTCGTGAACAAGTTATAACAATGAAATACTCTTTGGAAGATGAAGCATTGATATTGAATCTGCGTAAGAAGAAACACTGGGGTGCGAAACGAATGAAGAAAGAGTTTCCAAATAAATGATGGACGATACCTTGACTTCAATATCTCGTAAAGAAAAATCGATATCACAGGGTCGACCAAACGAAAAGAAGGCAGTGGAAGACCAAAAACATCACGTACTGAGGAAAATACTGACACGGTTTCATCCATTATATGCAGTCAAGAAGAACGGCCTAACACCCACAAGTCCATTAGAGCCGTTAGAGAAATTTAAAAAACTACTGGTATTTCCCGCTCTATTGTTCGTCGTATAGTAAAAGATGATCTGGGTCTTTGTTTTAAAAGAGTCGAAATTCATAAGCTCTCTGCATCAAATAAGCAAGCAAGAGTTGAAAAATGTCGTGCTCTGTTAGATCGATTTCCAGACAGAGAAGTGTCGAAATATGGTTCAGCGACGAGAAGACCTTTACGGTTACTTCAACAATAAATACACAAAATGACCGAGTTTATGGAAGACAGGACAAAAAATCTATCAATCTAGATCGACTTTGCAGGGAACGTCCGCATTTTTCTCAAAAGTCATGGTTTCCATCTTTATTTCAAAGTTAGGGAAGTCAGAGATTGTTTTTGTTAATGAAAATGCCAAAATCACTGCTGCTTATTACCAAGAAAAAATCCTTGATGCGGTACTGCCGTCGATAAGGGAGAAGTCAAGGTCGCAAATGTGCATTGATAATGGAGGAGGGCACATTCCGCATAATCTTGGACTCAATTAGGTAACTGTATAGAAACAGTTTTTCTACCCGTGTCTGTATAACAGCGAATTACAAAATAATGATTGCAGTTAGTAAAAATCCAACTTCAAGAGATAGACCATGAAATTCTATGCAGGACATAATTATATTGATTGTACAAATAACATTTGATAAAGGTAAAATTATATTGTTCAAAATCAGGGTAATAGTTGTTTTTGGCCCACCCTTATATATATACAGGGTGGGCCGAAAGTCTGGATCCATAGGAAAATATTTATTTTAATACATAAATTACAACAAATGGTAAATACTTAAAATGAATATCAACTTTAACTCGTAAATGCGTATCCGTGATACTGTACAGTGGTTCGTACTCCAGTATAAACAACAAATTATAACAAATGCTCAAATTGGCGGCCTCTGACATCGAGACACTTAGGGATGGAATTTATGATTTTTAATAATTCTTCGAATTGACGTTCTCGAGATGCGTGTTTCATTTGATAATCTTCTTGTTGACTTTACTGGACTATTCGTTAAAGTTTCACATACCATTGCAGAGGTATTTTCATCAGTTGCAGTTTTTGGACGACCAGAACGCCGTCGATCATGTACACTTCCTGTTTCTTTGAAACGTTTAAACAGCTTGCCAACAGTCGCATGTGTTACTGGATGCTTATCAGGATGATTTCTATTGAATTCGGTAGCAACTTCTCTGTGTGTAGCGCCCTGTCTTGCGTACATGAGCACAAGTTCTACCCAGTCTTCTGTTGTTAGATTCGAAGCCATTTCTGGGCTGAAATAAAAAAAGGATTTGAGTATTTATACTGGAGTACGAACTACTGTACAGTATCACGGATACGTAATTACGAGTTAAAGTTGATATTCATTTTAAGTATTTACCATTTGTTGTAATTTATGTATTAAAATAAATATTTTCCTATGGATCCAGACTTTCGGCCCACCCTGTATATATATAGGTATTCATAAACATTTCCCTTTAAGGCTTCCAGTTTTCATTCATTTCTCAAGTGTATATCGAATGGCATTATAAGAGGTCACCCTTACGAATGTTTTTCCTACTGGTACAGTATTCTTAATAGGGTAGACACCACAAATCCTCGTTTCCAGCAGAAATCTATACTGAAGAAGGTTTTCTAGATACCAGTGTCAGGTTACGACAAGAGATGCCTTTTGGGTTAATGAACATTTCTCTCCAAGGCTTGAATCAGCTATCAACCTCATGAAAACACTTCCAGGATAACGTAAACAGATTTAATGAAAATTAACCTAAAAAAGCGACCGTTAGAAATCAACCAAAACCATCACCAAAGAATTTTGAAGCAACCAAACCGGAGGAAAGGCAACCATAAATAATAGAATTAACGAAGTATTATGTTCCTCAAAATTGAATAGTTGACGTTTTAAGTCACTCTTCCGGCAATCGTGCACCAGGAAGCATAAATCGTATCACGCCCCCTTTGCACATTTAATTCAGTGATTGTAGATTCTTTCTCGGTCTACATCGACCTCAGCCTAGAATACCGTTACAAAAATTCAACGCGTGTGTAAACATTCCGTTGTTTTTACGCCTGCGCATAAATTAAAGGTGATTAATGAAATTAACATACCATATTTTAAATTGTTGATACAAAATTTATTACTATGATAAAAATAGCAGTAGTGAACTTATACATCAGTAGGAGCTAATGAAGTGCTTTTTTAGTGATTTCCAAAATACATTTAGTGATGAAGCCTGCCTGATATGCATGGGAATTGCATTCCAGACATCTGCTCCTTTGAAAGGGTGCATTTCCTGCAGTTTCTATTGTATAGTTAGGTTTGTGTATAAAATCACTGGCCAGTCTGGTGTTATAGCGATGGTGTATTTGATGGGGGAGGGGGGGGGGGGATTGCTCTTTGAATAGGTGATGTATATCGATTTTTGTTGATAGATTTGAACGTATTGACAGCAACACTGAATTTGTATAAATCATTTAGTTTTAAAATATTTAAGTCTTTAAACATTGGGGAAATGTGACTGTCTGTTGTAATTATTCGAGTGTGTTCGCAAACATTTTTTTATGAATGACTTGTAAAGGATGTTTTATGATTTTCTTGGAGCTACCCCATGCTGTAATGCAATATAATAAATGTGGATGGATGAAGGAATAAAATAGGGTAGGGAGTGTTTTGAGGAAGGGTCCTTTTTAGTTTAAATAATATGGAGAAATTTCGATATTTTGGATTTGATATGTACATGACTTTTGAAATTTAGTTTTTCATCTAAATTAATGGCAATAGTAGTATTTCCAATTTTTATTTTAATATGTTTTGTGGTAATAACCAGATAAGATGACTTTGTTAGATTCAATAAAAGTTTATTAGAACATCCATTTATATACATTTTCTAATTACACGTTCGTTTCATTAATCAGAAAGTGTACGTTATGATGGAAAGAAGTGAATGTTGTATCATCTGCGTATGTATGCACTTTAATGTGGTTGAGATGAAAATCGTTGATGTGAATTAGAAATAGTAATGGCCAAGAATAGATCCTTGTGACACTCCACTAGTTAGCATCGCCTTGTCGGATAAATTATCTTTCACTCTGTAATGATGGTGATTTGACGGATATGATTTAAACCAATCGAGGATACTATCTCTTATTCCATATATGTGAAATTTATTCAATAAAATTTCGTGCGAAAGTGAACCAAATGCTTTTGATAAGTCGAGGAAGATGAAGGCAGTGTTTTTTTTATGCCTTTTAATTTCTGATACACATTTTCTAATAACATGTTTATGGCATCTTCCGTTGTATGTCCACCTCTAAACCCAAACTGTGTTTTAGTTAAAATATATTTGATTAGGAATTTAGAAAGTTTATTGTACACAATTTTTTTAAGTACTTTACTTAAAGTTTGCAAAAGGGAACTGAGGCAATAATTGGATGGAATGTTTGGGTTCCCCGACTTAAATACAGGGCATACTCCGGCTTCCTTTAGACTGTCAGGGAATATACCTAGTGTTACTAATTCATTCATTAGTTTACTGAGTGGGATTGCAATTTCATCGGATACTAGTTCATATATTTTTATGGTGATCGTATTGATGTCAGAATTTTTATTTATTATTGTTTTCTTTATATATTTTTTTAATCACTGTTAATTAAAGGAAAAAGTTGTGTGGTCAATATTTTTTCTTTGTTGACTGTTAAATGATGAAAGGTTGTCACCTTCTCTTCTGCACAAACTGAAACAGCCACTTCTTTCACCATGGCTCTTACCCAAAACGAAGTCCAACCTCGAGATGACCACTGCAAGTTTCTGGAATTAAGTATCATCTTCCTGGGCGAAATTCCTCCTTGCGGTGTGAGGTTTATGGCTCAACCCTGCCAATAGGCACGGTGGATGACGAAGGTGATTTGTGCTATTAAGATTTACATGTTACGAAGCCATTTCTTGCTCACTCGGGTTATTCACCTGAACTTTTGCACCTTCTCTGCTCTGGTTTACATGAAGGCATGGAATTCCTCAACAGTTACTCTTATCATTATCATGAGGTGCTTAATTATAGCTAAAATAAAATATTAAGTTAACAAACTTTTAAATCACCGTAGACAACAAACACTTAAATTAAACTGTAAATAAGTAATCTATGAAACTCCTTGTAAATAGGGGGAGGAGAGGTTGCTTATTAATTGTGATAAGAAAGTTAAGGGTATTTAATCTTGGGTTTTTTGGACTGACTATAAAGATAGTATTTAGAAAGTAAGGTCAGTATCATTTGCCATGCATGAATCTTTAAAGTTTTTACCTTTGATGATCCATTACACGCACGTCATGTAAGAATTTCCTGACAGTGATGGCATAGTGGGCGGGGGCTCTATCCTGTTGAAACCAGCATTTCCGCTAGAAGATTCAGTTTTGGAGCTCTGGAACAAACCAATCCCTCAACATGGCTCAACATATTGATCGACAGGACCATCGAAGAAATAGGGACCTATCAAATGCTTACTGGACCATCGCGGCTCAGATCATAATATGCGGTAGATTGTGCTCTAACTCTTCATAATAATGTGGGTTATCTTTACTCCAGAAATAAACATTCCTGTTACGGGCGCTTCGATAAATTACACATTCATCTGAGAATAAAACCTTGCCACGTTGTGGGAGCATCACGAAAACCAAGTAACTTTGCACATGCTGCACTTCTTTCTCGCATGTCATCATCACTTAGCTCGTTGACGAACGCAGGCCTGAAGGATTTCAATTGAAGATCACGTGTCATGCGTGTTAGCATTGTTGTTTTTGTAATACCGAGTTCGGACGATCGTTTCCCTAGTGACTTTTTGGGGACCTGAGCACTGAAGCCGCCACTGCTACACATTGTTCCTGCATTGTCGACAGTCATCGTGTCCTTTTTTTATACAGAATTGATCCAGTCGTGAACAGCTTACGTTCCAATCTCAATATTGTCATTTTAGGAGGGGTTTTGTTAAATCTTGCAGAAAAATCCAGTTGCACATCTTTTATGGTTTTTCCAGTCTGTGGATGTTCGTGATCCCATACACTCGCAATGAGCCGTTCTTCCACACTATAGGAGCTTGTGTCGGCCCTCTAAAACGAAGAAGAATCTATTACTGTCTACATTTCCCACTAACGATATCTAAACATACTACTTCAAAGAAAAATGTGAGGATAACAACACTTTCCGACCACCCTGCACACTGTTCAATTTAAGCAACAAAATCCGCGACCTTCAATGAGTCATTCTATCTCCTGGCTCATTTCTAAACGAGTCTCAGAAAAAACTTCGTTTGGAAGTTGAACGTTGTGCGAGAGGACTGCTTAAACCTAAATTGTACGAAATAAATGTATACAATATAGGGTTAACCATCATCATCTCGAATTAATGTAGTCCAAGGATATCGCCAAAGAATTATTTGACCCCTTTAAGGTTGGCATCTTATTGGGTATCTAATTAAATCACATTTGAATATAATTTTAGAGGTTTTGATAGACAAGTTTTTAGAATCACGAGTCAAAATTAAATTTTTATACTCTTTTGGACAATTAATTTATTATTAAAAAAATGAGAGTAAAAATAAAACGAGTTATCTTTCAACACCCTTCATCTATCGTCTAATAATTATATACTCCAGCTCTACTACGAAAGTCAGATGTTGCTGAGAATCAGATCCTGTTGATTCAGTGGTGGTAACTCTGCAGATAAATAAATAAATCGAGCAGAACATTTCTGGGAAATAATAAGAAATAAATGAGAAAGTAAAAACAAATAAAATGAATGACTTCAAACGTAGGCTTTTTTTTAATACATTCTTTTTAATTTACAATGACATGAATAATTGTGAAGTTCGACTATTTATTTTATTTAATTTGGCCCTTAAGCTTTAGGCTTTACTGGGCTCCTATTAAAAATAAACAGCTAGATGTTATTAATTAATAATAATAAATAAATAAATAAGTAAATAAGTATTTATTAATAGTTAAAACATGTATTAATCTTAAATTATCACTACTGACATGACAAATACAAGGTCACCTTTGAAGGCACTATACCAATACCATACAAAGAAACCAATATTATACATGAGAGATAAAAACTGAACATTCCCAAGACATGTGCTTTTAATACTCGATTACACACGAGAAATTAATAATTAGTAAACAATATTAATGGACATTAATCCTAGATTTTGTTAGTATGATTATTAATCGGGATTTCAACTTGGTTTTAAACAAATTTACATTCACAATATTTTTTATATCGGCATGTAAGTCATTCCATAGTTTCAATCCAATGAAAATGGGTAGTCTTTGAGATGAAGACAATCTAAATTGAGGTATAACAAGCTTTGATCTATTTCTGGTCTGATTCGAGTGGATTTCTTGATGAGTTACAAAATATCTATTTACCCATTGCAAATTAATGATTTTGTTCTTACACTTGTAAATAAAAATAAAATGTGCCAGTGTGGTTATATCATTGACCTTTAGTAGGTTTAGCTCTTTAAATAATGCACTAGAGTGATCAAGGAAATCAGCATCAGATAATAACCTTATTGCTCGGTTTTGGATGAGAAAGATACCATTTAATGAGTTGTTAGCGGAGTTTCCCCAAATAAGAGTGCAGTATGTTATATAAGGAAGAACAAGAGTATGATGAAGAGTCAATAAAACTTGTTTAGGGACTACATTTCTAAGTTGAAACGTTATAGCAACGCTCCTTGAAATCTTTTTCGCGATATAATTTACATGATCACTCCATTGCAAATTCTTATCGCGCATTACACCAAGAAATTTTGTTACAGTACACTCCTTTATGAAGATTTCATTAACATTAAGTTCATCAAGATATACATTTCTTTTATTAGTAAAAATCATGAAATTTGTTTTACTGGTATTTAGGAAGATTTTATTGGTGGTCAACCGTTTCATTACACTGATGAATTCTGAATGAAATATATTCTTAGCTGTATTAACATCTTTGCAAGAAAAAGAGACCGTTGTATCATCTGCAAACATTATGAAGTTCAGTATATCAGATGAACGTGGAAGGTCATTTATATATAATAAAAATAACAGTGGACCCAGAACTGAGCCCTGTGGTACACCATGTTTGACAAGCGCTTCAGTTGAGCAAAACTTATTTACTGATACAAAATGATATCTATTGGACAAATAACTTTTAAACCAATCACTGATTGCTCCTCTAAAGCCGTAACAATATAATTTATTAAGTAGAATATTATGGTCTATTACATCAAACGCCTTACTCAAATCCATAAATACTGATAGCAATTATTTCTTTGTTCTCCTTAGCTATATTTACATTTTCCATAAGATTTAAAATAGCCATTTCCGTTGTTTTATTATTACGGAAGCCAATTATTGATTTGGAGATAATAAATTGTAGGATTCTAAATATCGCTGCATTCTACTTTTTACAATTTTTTCCAAAACTTTGCTGAACACAGATAATGAACACACTGGCCTGTAATTTGTTGCTAGTGTAGGGTCACCCCATTTAAAAAGGGTGTTACACAACCAGTTTTTAGCATTGATGGGAATATTCCTTTGGAAACACTTTGATTGATAATTTTAGCCAAAGTTACAGATATCTTATCTTTAACAAGATTCAATATAGGTACAGGAATGTTATGAATGTTTTTTTGTATTTTTTAATTTACCAATAATATTCCGGACCTCAGTAGAGGTAGCAGGAACAAAAGAAAATGAATTTAGTGGGCTGGGTGGCATATATTCTAGAGGCGAGTGATCATTATTTATTAATTGTGAGCGAAGCTTATCCGCTATTGAATTAAAATGTGCATTTAAAGAGTCTGCAATAGCAGTATCATCAGTAATTTCTTTATTATCAACATTTAATATCTCTATTGAATTTTTCTTAATTTGTTTTCCAAGAAGATTGTTTATGGTTATCCAAGTGTTTTTCATGTCTCCTTTATGTTTGGAAAATTGATTGTTATAATAGTTATATTATTTTGGTTAACTTGTTTCTGTATTGAGTACATTGTATTTTAGGAATTTTGCTCTGTAATTGCAATTTGAATAATTTATCTCTGTTCTTTATTGAAGTGATAATTCCTGGAGTGATCCATGGATTTGCGACACTTTTGGGCGAAACTGTTTTTCTCCTTAAAGGAAAGCAAATATTAAAAATATGGAATAAGGTGTCATAGAAGAACTGAGACATATGATCTGGGTCATTTAAAGGTTCGTCACAGTCAAATCGAGTAGTTTCAACAGCGCCAATAAATTTTCTTTCGTTAACCTCTGAGAATATTCTGTAATCAATAGTTGTTTTGTCCGCAACCTGAACAATGTTATTGAATGTAGTGTAAGTAGGGAAATGATCACTGATGTTTGTGGTTATAATTCCAGAATTTACGAGGGCATTGCTATTTACAAATATATTATCAATCGTAGATTCTGTCATTCGATTGCCATAGTTGCAGACTCAAGTGGGTTTGGTAATAGTATGACTAAGATAGAAAGAATTCATTAAGTTTAAAAATTTATGAATCATTGCTTCAGATTGCAAATTGATGTTGAAGTCACCCGCAACTATGGCATTCGATTTGTAGAAGTTGCATAACATGTTATCTAAGTGAATTGTGAATTTTTGACATTAATATTAGGTGGTCTATATATTGCATGGACAGAATATACATTACTTTTGTCTTTTATATTAACAATCAGGTTTTCATTGTCCCTATTACATACAGAAAATACTTCGTTAGAGTCGTAAGTTTGATGCACATACACAGAGATACCCCCACCAATCTGACCATCTCTTACAGTATGATAAGCATCGTAATTATCTATATTATACAGGTTTTTAATACTACTATTTAACCAGGATTTGTGAGAATTATAACACTAAATTCATAATGATGAGAAACTCTGACATCAATGTTTGAAAATATCGAAAGTTCCTCTGGTCAATTCCCTTCTACAGTAATTCTTAAGCTCTCATCAAGTTACACGCATTTATATAGGTAAAGGGCTAAAGGGGATTATATAAATTTGGGGGATCATCGGATACTGAAATATTATAAACGATATTTCCTGAAAAAACCTGGGAAAACCATATATAAATATTAAACTTAATTAACGTTATAGAGGTATTAGGCTTCCTCACTAAGACGATATAAAACGAATTCAACCCTTTAATAAAACATATCAATAAAACTGTTAAATGCCTCTTAAATAATTGAAAAAATAATGATTTAATGAATTAATTTAAAATAATGAAATAAATTAAATTAAACTGCTCTTCCTTGGTTAGAGTTTTCTAAAAATATTACTGTAAATTTATTATTAATTTTTAAGTGAAAATAAATTAATAGATTAAAGTAATTTATCTTAATTCATCCAAAAAATACTAATTAAATTTAAAAACAAAAGAATACACAGAATAAAAATAGTAAAAACTGAAAAATTCGATCAATAATTGAAAAATTACCAATAGTATATGAAATGTTGAAAATAATTAAAAATTCAAATTATATTAAAAAATTCAAATTATATTAAAAGTAAAGTATTGAAATTAATTGATTAACCTAATTTAAATTAGTAGAATTTATTCTAAGATTAATATAGACAAAAAAAAAAAATTCTGAAATGACCAATTTATTTATAGTCATCAATGTACAGGGTGTCCATAAATGATTACCCTGATTAAAGCATGCTATAACTTTTAATAAACTCGTATTCAACACAGTTTTAATCATAAGTAGATAAACATACAAAGTTTTGCTACATAGTTAATGAACTTAATAAGCTTCCACATGTGCACCCCTAGTGGCACGTAAAATGTCTAAACGGTATTCACACTCACGCCACACATTTTCCAACATTTGTGGGTTAACTGTTGCAATTGCATCCGTAATGCGTTCTCGCAATGTCCTGCTATCTGGAACAACTGTTGCATAAACCAAATCTTTAACATGACCCCAGAGAAAGAAAGCCAGCGGGGTAATGTCTGGTGATCTTGGGGGCCATGGGATTGGCCCGTCCCTGCCAATCCATCGATTTGGAAATGTTGCGTCGAGAGTTTCACGAACAACATGCGCCCAATGAGGAGGTGCCCCATCTTGTTGGAAGATGACAGTTGGCTGCCTATCCTGCAGCTGGGGGATGGCGTAATTGGTGAGCATATCCAGGTACACAGTTGCGAAAACAGTGTTCTCAGCGAAGAAGAAAGGACCAATTATCTGGTCATGCATTAGTCCACACCAGACATTGATCTTCGGACTGCCCCGAATATGCTCCCTTACGGCACGTGGGTTTTCCGATCCCAAAATACGCACATTGTGTCTGTTGACTCTACCACTAAGATGAAACGTAGCCTCGTCTGAAAAGCAGACACGTAACAAGAGGTCATTATCCTCGTCAATGCTGTTCAAAATGTCAATAGCGAATTGTTCACGTTTTGGACGGTCATCAGGCTTCAGTTCTTGAACAATTTGTGCCTTGTAGGCGTGTAACTTCAAACGTTTGTGTAACACCTTATGCACCGTAGACTTCGGTATCTTTAGTTGGCATGAAGCTTGTCTCACCGATTTCCTTGGTGACCGTGTGAAAGCAGTTTGAATGTTTTCCACCGTCCCATCGGAAACTGATGGTCTACCACTGCTCTTTCCCTTTTCCACGTTTCCAGTTTCCAAGAATTTTTCATCCACGACTTAATTAACTTCACATCAGGTGGATTTTTTCCATACTTTGTTCTGAACCTTCGCTGAACACTGACAGGAGATTTTGTTTCTGCAAGCCACACAACACATTGTGCCTTCTCTGTCACAGACGCCATCTTAACTGAACAGCTACTAAAGCGCTCCTAGCGGCGAATGCGGTAAACGAAATACACCAGCACAGAAACTCTATGCGTGTACGAGATCACCTGTAAAAAGAAAACAGATGTAAGAGTTGTCATTAAAACATGAGAGCATACTGTTTTCAGGGTAAACATTTATGGACACCCTGTATTATCTATCGAGTATACTGTACAATGTACACACACACACATATATATATATATATATATAAAATTTAGGGTGGTAAAAAAAATGAAAATGAAAAATATATTTGTCATATTTGTTCATATTCCACAACCACTAACGATGTTTGAAATAAAACACTGGATCGCTTCCTGCATATTTAGAGGTGGCGCAACTCGAAGTCATAGTAGCATTATACAGTTTGTGGTGGCAAATTTCTTTAAACTTGCGCCACCCTTAAATATTAATAGATTTAGCGTAAAATTTATATATATATACAGGGCGTCCCAAAAAAATGTATACACACTTTAACAGCTGATAGCTCAATTGATGTTTCTTCTTTCCAAGTTAAAACCCATTAGAATTAATAATGGCAGTCAGACTAAGCTTTGAACAAAGGAAATTCATTCTAAAATGCTACTGGAAGTGTGAAAACGCAGTTGAAGTGCAAAGACAGTTTAGGAGGGAGTTTCAAACAGATCCACCAACGCGACTTACCATCACTCGAATTAGAGATAAGTTTGAAGCCGATGGAACTGTTCAGAATGTCCACAAGAAGCGTTCCGGAAGACCACGGACATCGACAAGCCCCACAAAGCAAGAAAGAGTACTGGAAACGTATCACCAAAGTCCAAGAAAATCTGTGCGGCAAGCGAGTCGTGAGGTAGGAATTTCAGAATCGTCTGTCCAACGCATTTTGAAGCGCTGTCAATGGAAAAGTTACATTCCAAGATTAGTCCATGCTATTAATGAAGATGATCCTGACCGAAGAGTGGAGTATTGCGACTGGTACTTGGCACGATGTGGATGTGGATTGGACGAAGGGGTTTCGTAGAATACCCTCCGCGTTCACCAGACCTCACACCACTAGACTTTTTTTATGGGGATACTTAAAAGACAAAGTCTACGCTATAAAACCTGCAACAGTCGCTGAATTGAGAGCAGCCATTGAACGAGAATGCACACAAATACCAAACGAAATGTTTCGTGATGTTTGCGATTCCATTGCTTCGCGTTATCAGCAGTGCCTGGACCAGAACGGACGTCAGTTTGAAAACAGGCGTTGACAAAACAATTAAATAATGTCTGTAGATTCTATTACATTTTGAAAATGAAATGTATTTTAATAAACACTGCCTTTATAATTATTTAAAGTGTGTATACATTTTTTTGGGACGCCCTGTATATATATATATATATATATATATATATATATATATATGAAAATTATTTCACGAAAGTAACACGTGAAAAAATATTATAATGAATATATATATTATATATACAGGGTGGGCGGAAAGTAGCTCCTATTTTGGATTGGTAAAAAATACATATATTATCCATTTATTTCAGAAGAAATAATATGAAAAGGTAGGCATACATGGTAGGTTTCCTCTAAAATTCAATGTGGGCTCCAACTCTTTCCACCAGCTTCTGGAGCCGCCAAGGAATGGCGTCCACTGACTTTAGCAGGAACTCCGGCGGGATGGAGGACATGACTTCCCGAATTCGGTCCTCCAGTTCTTCCAATGTCCTCGGTTGGTGCGGTAGACTTCTTCCTTTACCCACCCCCAAAGAAAGAAGTCGCACGGTGTCAAGTCGGGCTCCTGGCTGGCCATTGATATGGACCACGACGACCCATCCAACGCCCAGGGAAGTGGGCATCCAGCCACTCACGGACAACAAGAGCGAAGTGCGGAGGGGCGCCATCTTGCATAAATATCAGATCGTCGATGTTCTCCCATGTGCTGACAACCGGCCAGACCTCGTTTCGCAACATAGCAAGGTACCGCTCAGCATTCATGGTGTTGCGCAGAAGGAACGGGCCCACAACTGATCTGAGGTCATACCACACCACACCGTTACACTGAACCGATTCTGCCGTTTTTCAGCGGTAACCGTGCGACTTCTTTCTTTGGGGTGGGTAAAGGAAAAGTCTACCGCACCAAACCGAGGACATTGGAAGAACTGGAGGACCGAATTCGGGAAGTCATGTCCTCCATCCCGCCGGAGTTCCTGCTAAAGTCAGTGGACGCCATTCCTGGGCGGCTCCAGAAGCTGGTGGAAAGAGTTGGAACCCACATTGAATTTTAGAGAAAACCTACTATGTATGCCTACCTTTTCATATTATTTCTTCTGAAATAAATGGATAATATACGTATTTTTTTACCAATCCAAAATAGGGAGCTACTTTCCGCCCACCCTGTACATTTGGATAAAATTTTCATTTGTTGCTTAACAACATGTCCGTTTCATGATGGGAATGAACTCAGAATGGTTCCCTGAGGTTTTTTATGATACACACAGACCGTGCATGGAACAAGGAACTCTTCTAGGAAAATTAAATCCACTATAGTCCGAATAAGTAATGGTAAATGACATCATGAAACGGACATGTTATGTTATGTGCCTTGAAAAGTGGACGCTCAATTCTGCCAGTTGAGGTTTAAGTTTTGGTTTTTGGCTAAAAATATAATAGTTGCCCCTTTTTCTTTGATGTATTCAATCTGACGTGAAGGCAGCGAGTCTTTTTCTTATATTGAGGTTCTAAATGTAGCTGGGCTAGGCTGCTTTAAACCCTAGATCCTGTCCCAAAGCTGGATCCTATCTGCTTTACAGATAGCTGGTGAGGGAAGCTATATTTTTGGGACCTCTTTGGGAGTGACCCGTTGCCCACGTCGGGATAGCATCATGAAAGAAAAAACTATAGTATTTGTCATTTACCATTACTTATTCGGACTGTAGTGGATTTAATTTTCCTAGAAGAGTTCCTTGTTCATTGCACGGTCTGTTTGTGTCATATATATATATATATATATATATATATATATTATATATCAAGAAAATTTCCTTAAAGTGATTTCGTCAAATTACACTGGTCTACAGCCAAAATGCTTCGGAAATAAAAGTAGTCAATCTTTACTAATTTTGGGTCATTTAATATGAAAATGATGCCTAAAATTGCCAATTGGCTCTATTTATAAAGACATCAGGCAACCTTTCACCCTACTAACTGGACTGCATCTGTCGCGTAATATGTAGACGCCTGTGACACATCGACGCATTGACTCTACTGCGCATGCTCGTAGTTATATTTTTTATTTCAATAAATTAATGTAAATATATACATATATATATATATTACAATAAAATGTAATTTTAAATTTATCTATTACATTATGTATTTGTAAATTATTTCTTAAGAAATAGATTGGATCATTTTAACATATTGCTTCCCATAATTTTTTTGATATTAATATAAATGGAATACTAACCTAACTTAACCTTACCTAATTTAAAATTATTAAAATGCAATGTAATTACATTAATTTATTAAAATAAAAAAAATATAACTACGCGCACGCGCAGTAGAGTCAAGGCGTCGATGTGTCACAGGCGTCTACATATTACGCCACAGCATCAGCTCATTCGCGGAAGTCATACAGTGCACCCTTGTGAAACTCTTTTTAGTGTTTGCTTTTGAAACTGAATTTTTTTCGGCCTAATTTGAACAAAGATGCCTCGTAATTGCGTGAACAGTGTAGATAACTTCTGTTATGTTTGTGGAGAATTGACTTTTGCATCACAAAAGCGTGCTATAACCGCCGTGATTAGGAAAGCCTATCACCTTTATTTTGGCTGTAAGATTGGAGATCAGGACAAGAGCTGGGCCTCACACATATGCTGCAATACTTGTGCAACAAACCTTCGCCAGTGGTTGAATCGGAAAAGGAAATCTATGCCTTTTGCAGTGCCAATGGTGTGGAGGGAACCAACAGATCATGTCAGCAATTGTTACTTCTGCATGGTGCCTCCAGTCAAGAAAGGTATTTGCAAGAAGAAAAAGTGGATTTTATAATATCCGAATATACCCTCTGCATACGCCCGGTACCTCACGGCGAAGGACTACCCGTTCCTGAGCCCCCACACTCATTCTCCCTGGAGTCAGAGGACAAGGAGAATGAAGGAACCTGCGAAACTTGTGAGCCTTCAACTTCACAAGACCCTGAATTTGTTTATAACTTGACATCTTCTAAACCGCACATGATAACTCAGAATGAATTAAACGACCTTATCAGAGATTTAGAACTGCCAAAGAGTAAGGCAGAGCTGTTGGGCTCTAGATTGCAGCAGTGGAATCTCCTCGCTGAAAATGTTAGAGTGTGTAAGTTTCGTGACCGTCAAAAAGATTTTGTCCCATTCTTCATCATGGAAGGTGACCTTGTAGCTTCCAACGACATCGATGGTCTGATGGCAGCTCTCAACATTATTCACAATCCTGATGAGTGGAGACTGTTCATTGATTCATCGAAGTTGAGTCTAAAAGCTGTTTCGTTGCATGTTGACAACGTATTGCCATCAATTCCAGTTGGTCATGCAGTCCACATGAAGGAAACATATGACAACATGAAACTGCAACTTATAGAACTGCATAAACTATGACAAACATCAGTGGCAGGTTTGTGGTGAATTCAAAGTTGTAGATAGATCTTCGACTGCAGTCGGGCTACACTAAGTATTGCTGTTTTCTGTGTGAATGGGATAGTCGGGCTAGGACTTCTCATTACATCAAGAAGGATTGGCCACTCCGACACTCATTGGAACCTGGAACAAAAAATGTTCAGTATCCTCCACTTGTAGAATCGAGCAAGATTTTGTTACCACCCTTACACATCAAACTGGGCGTCATGAACATTTTTTTAAGGCTATGGATAAAACGGGGGCAGCTTTTAAGTACCTCGGTGGTAAATTCCCAAAGCTCAGTGAAGCAAAAATCAAGGAGGGTGTATTTGTTGGTCCACAGATCCGCGAGCTTCTTAGAGATGAGGAGTTCGACCGTATCCTAGGTGGTGAGGAGAAGACAGCGTGGAATGCTTTCCGGTTAGTAGCAACCAATTTTCTCGGAAATACCAAAGCTGAGAAGTACAGGGAGCTGGTGGAAAACCTGCGGTTGTCCTATCAAAAAATGGGCTGCAATATATCTTTAAAGATACATTTCCTCCATTCGCACCTGGAATTTTTTCCGGCCAACTGCGGAGCAGTCAGAGATGAATATGGTGAACGTTTCCACCAGGATATCTCAGCGATGGAGAAACGCTGCCAGGGGAAATGAAGTCCATCATTGTTAGCAGACTACTGCTGAACAATAACAATTGATGCTCCAGAAGTTGAATACAAGAAACAAACAAAGAAGCGACGGGTTGAATCAATATAAGTGACTGCATTATACAGGTATGTTACTAATATATGGTATACATATACGCAAAATGTGTAACTTAAATTTTCTTGGAAACTGTAGCCAATCGACTGTTTTTATGGTCATATTCGTTTTCAGCACCCCAAAATCCATAATAGGAAACACATTTTATCTCCGAAGCACAAACGTTTTCAAAATTTGTAGACCAGTGCAATTGGAGTTAGTTAAAACTTAAGGAAGGGCATTTTTATTAAAGGGACCCGCTTATAAGTATTTACAAGCTGGTCCCTTTAATAAAAATGCCCTTCCAGTGTCGGGAGAACGGGATCTAACCTAGGTGCGAATTTCTTAATGGTCCCTGGACTGTTTTCCCTCTTGTTTTTGGTTCATTCGTTTTTCTGTATCCATCCGAAGAGGATGCCAGTGGGCATCGAAACTGTTGTGAAAATAAACGCTGTCTATTAAAGTGGGTTTTTATTATCATAATAAGCACCAAATCAATTTAGGGTGCTTTTTCTTGGATTGGGGTCGAACGAGTTAAAAAATGGAGTCAGTTGCTCTAAAATGTTTAATTGAATGCCCGGTTAGGTTAATTATACGCCCTTGACGATTGGTTCGGTCAAGTCATGATATTTTCGTTAGTTTTAACGAAAATGACCACTTAACCTAACCAATCGTCAAGGGCGTGCAGTTGACCTAACTTGGCATTCAATTAACCTCAGCGGGCATCAATAATTTTACTGTAGGTTTCGATATATAAGTCCTGAAATGTAAAAACCATTCAGAAGTTTGAGGGCAAGATGACAGCATCAACTTTTCAAACTGAAACGTTACCATTATTGGTTGAATATCCATTGCCACTAATAAATTGGTGTAAGGAAAAAAATCTTATTAAAAATGGTGATGCTGTGTGCTAAATTCGATCAAGCAATGACCTGGACAAAGTTTTCGAGGAATGTTGATGTTAAAATTCTTTACTTTGGATTGAGGTCGAACTGGGGTGCTGTTTCTTGGATTGGGGTCTAACTGGGGTGCTTTTTCTTGGATTAGGGTCTAACTGTGGTGCTTTTTCTTGGATTGGGGTGTAACTGGGGTGCTTTTTCTTGGATTGGGGTCTAACTGGGGTGCTTTTTCTTGGATTGGGGTCTAACTGGGGTGCTTTTTCTTGGATTGGGGTCTAACTGGGGTACTTTTTTTGGATTGGGGTCTAACTGGGGTGCTTTTTCTTGGATTGGAGTATAACTGGGGTGCTTTTTCTTGGATTGGGGTCTAACTGGGGTGCTTTTTCTTGGATTGGGATCTAACTGGGGTGCTTTTTCTTGGATTGGGGTCTAACTGGGGTACTTTTTTTGGATTGGGGTCTAACTGGGGTGCTTTTTCTTGGATTGGAGTATAACTGGGGTACTTTTTCTTGGATTGGGGTCTAACTGGGGTGCTTTTTCTTGGATTGGGATCTAACTGGGGTGCTTTTTCTTGGATTGGGGTCTAACTGGGCTGCTTTTCCTTGGATTGCTCTAAACTTAAATATGTTGATAAAATGTTTAAAGTATATTGGAATAATTACTCAGATTAATTATTCTTTAGATCGAAACAAGACAAAAACAGAATAAAAAGTCTAAAAAATGTATTAGGTTCCTTTATTTCCAATTTTGCTCAAATACTTAATTTTATTATTATTATTATTATTATTATTATTATTAATTATTAATCATATAAATTTAGGTGTATATTAGAATATATATGTTTATACAGTTGTATAGGCAAAGACAGTATTTAAATTAAAGGAAATTGTCACCGGATATGTTTTTCCGATAATGTTATGAAGAAAAATTATTTTTTTTTTAGTAAAAATAACTATATAAATTAACTTCGGAAATAGGTTTAATCGAACTTAATTATTTTTTAAAGAAATTATTTCACGTTTCTGGTTTAAGATATCGACAATATACCTATAAAATAATTCATGTTCATTATTATTATAGAATACCTACTTTAATTCACTTTATATT
Source organism: Bathynomus jamesi (assembly GCA_023014485.1). Lineage (NCBI taxonomy): Eukaryota > Metazoa > Arthropoda > Malacostraca > Isopoda > Cirolanidae > Bathynomus > Bathynomus jamesi. The sequence goes on along the minus strand of JAJOZX010000046.1, from coordinate 687,299 downwards.
CAACCTATGTCATTTGCAAAGTTGAATGTTATAAATAAATTAAATTCTTTAAATGAATATTTTAAATAAAGTGAATTTTCATGAATTTAAATGAATATTCGAAAAAGTATTTCGGACCATCCATCCGGGCTATCATTGTTCAGAAACAAAATTCTATTATTTTATCCATTATTATTTATTATTAATTACAACTGCAAACTTATCGCATTAAGTATTAAAATTTAAATTATTAAAGTTTAAAAGTTATAGTTCGATTTTAAATCAATAAGTAGTATGGGTGTTTTTCGTTCGAGGGGGTGTGAGATGAAGATAGTGGGGTAGTAAGGGAGAGGGGGTTAGTGGGGGAGTGCCATTGTCAATGGGGTAAGGGTGACATTCTCCCAAAACGTTGAAAACTGAATAGAGAATAACCTAACCTAACCTTGAAAAAGAATATATATATATATATATATATATATATATATATATATATATATATATATATATTAGATACATATACATATATATATATGTGTGTGTGCTTGTGTGTGTGTGTGACGTCATACTCTGAACTTTAGTGCCACCATTCAAACCTGTCTTAGGCATAACAGTGATATTACACTATCGGCAGTCGAACCCTTGACCTCAATCTTTATAGTACAATAATTCTGTTATGCACCATCGGGAGCCGAACCCCGACCTCAATGTGATAGCTAAAATGTATATTTACTGTATAATGTATATACATATGTAGCGGATCGACAACAAATAGACCAACAAATAGACAGACATATCGTCAAAGAATCTTGGAAAACACACGTGGGCAAAGAGTCAAACAATGAAACGTCTGTTCCTTCCCAAAAGGCGAAAGCAAGCTCTTCAACTAAAGGACGCGCGCACAAGGCGTCTTAAGATTGGGTGCGAAGTCCTACGTCACAGGAACTACGTATAAAAGCGAGCACCCACTCTCACTCCTTCTCACTTCGTTAGCGCTTCCATTTCGTTAGACTACTCTGTACGTTGTCACCCCTCATCAGCTTTAACCGGCTCAAGACCAAGGCTCACTTCAACACCACATTCAAGAAACGAAGCATCATTGGAAGTGATCCACCAATACTGCCGCAGCAAACCCCAACGGCATCAGGAATTCCCCTTGGTCTCTTCATTAACGCATAAACAGGTTATCAATCATCCTCGAGAGCACCGGCAAGGTTGCAACGCTACGAGAAGCATCCTCAAGGTGGACACATTGCGTGACTCGACGGCGGAAGCTACAAACCCAAATCACTCCACATCTGGTCAGCTTTTACCGCTTTACGAAGAACGGTCGTCTACGAGACTCCATTAGGCCCATCATACCTTGACTTACGGAATAAACTTCCAAGAGACAACCACAACCGGGCCTACATCGCCTTCGCAAAAAGGCCTAATCCACGACACGACCAACGCGTGAGCGACCAGCTTCCAGAGGACGATGAACGACACTCACGGTATTAGTTTCCTTTCCAACACTCCTTCAACAGCGTTACATCGTCCGGGTAAGCTAAGTACATCATATTCTAAGTACTCTTGTGAAGCCTACATTAGCCTACCGCCGAACAGCAGGATATACTCCCAAAGTGAGTACAGGAATTCCCCAGTTATTGCGGTTAATGCTGCCAGCGAAAACGCCGCAATAACCGAAACCGCAATAATCGGGATGCATAATACATGTTAATTACGTTAATGCTGCCCAAACTTTTCAAAAACCGTAATAAATCGAATAAACCTCAATAATCAGGATGCATAATACATGTTAAAACGTTAATGTTGCCAAAATGAGTAAATGAAACACAGTATATAGTTTTATAAGTTTATTAACATACGTAACATACGTAACTTTTCTTCTAAAGTAATCACTTTGCGTTTCTTCTTAGCACTTCCAATAGCATCTTCAGCTTTTCTAATCACACTCATTGTACAAAGGGTTGATAATGCAAGTAAACTATGCAAGCGAACTGATTTGTATGAAGACTGCAGCGACACTGAACAGTGAACACCAACCAGCTGCCGGGTGATACTGGGTATACGTGTACTGTACGATAACCACGTGCAAACGTCGGAACATAACATTTTTGCTAGACGTATGATTTTCAAATACCGCAATAACTCGAAGTTTGAAAGTGATAATCGGGATTATAGTCGCAAATTATAAACCGCAATAACTCGAATATCGCAATAATCGAAACCGCAATAAGCGGGGAATTCCTGTAATTAAACGTTCCAATTGACTCTCGTTAATAACGCAGTAGACCATTTTCATAATTCAAGTGTCCTTCAGAACCTGTAATTCACATCATCCGCTGTTGTGTTCACTATTATATTTGTGCCATAAATAAGTTCTCTACTGCAGGCCTATTCATATACAGTGTATATTCCCTCAACTATCATTAGGCCTATCCCAAACGCACGTGTATTCTTTATATCATTACTAGGCCTATTCAATCATCTGGCCTACTTAATCAGAGTGTCATGTTTTCCATTCAATGTACCAAACGCACGTGCATTCTTCATATCATTTACTAGGCCCATTCAATGTTCTACGTTGCATGCCATTTACATACCATCGATGAGTATATTACTTATTACGTGTCAATTAAGCTATTAACATTTCATCTTATTAGCTAAGTCTATGTCATAAACATAACGTAAAACTATCAATTAATTACCGTTAGTTCTTTGTTATACCACAGTGAATAAATAACGGCTTTATTTTCATAATAAAATAAAGTACCGAGACTTATTCTATTCAGTGTACCAAAACGTACGCGCTTTCTGTGTCACTAATAGGCCTCTTTCACAGATTATTTATGCATAATCTGTAGCTTCCCTAATCAGTGTATTACATAACCTATTTGTTATAGTATTACGTACATGCATTATTTTGTATTCGCTAAGTTTCATATTTCAGGTTGTGTCCTATTTTTGTATACCATTAAGCCTCACATAAACGAGCGCATTTCAAAGGTCATTGTAGAATTGTTAAGCTTTCTAGTCAGTCTTTCCATTGTATTTTCACTGTGAAAATTAATATAAATATTTTCTTAATTAAACTATAACCATAAGGTACTTTTTATAACCTTAATATTAATTTGCTTGGGTGTAAACCAAGCTGGTGACCTCTCTGCCATTCCTGTCACTTCCAATAGTATGGTGGGCCTAATCAAATAACCAATTATTCTAATCGGTGATAGTATAACAATATAAATTATTAACCCAGCCTTTCATTAATAAGCAATCAGTCATTGCATCAATTAATCACTAGCATACAATTAAATCATTATCACCTTAAACGGTTAAAACTAGGTCCACTATACATATTAAGAAACTGCAAAGACATCAGAAAATTTTTAAACGATAAATTGGAGTGTGTAGATGGCGTCATACAGAGTCTAATTGTAGAACCATACAAAGAAAGAAGATGACGCTATAGAAGCGATAAAGGTTAACTCAAAGTACTTCTGTAATTTTGCAAAAAAGGAAGTCGAAAAATCACACAACTATCAGACCTCTGAAGAATGAAAAAATGTTTTAATCAATGATCTAAAAGTAGTATCTAACATATTAAGAACTCGATATAAATCATTGTTCAGTATCCCCAAAACTGCTAAACTAATATGCGATAAAAACGTGTTCTTTGAAGAGGAATTATAAGGGGACAGTATAACGGACTGACTTCACAAGAGATGATATCATACAAGCCTTAGGGAAACAAAGTCAGCAGCAGGCCCAGACAAATGGAATGCTGTACAGTTCAAAAACTGCAAACGCTAAGCCACTATATTGGATATGGAGACGATTACACGACACTGGAGAAATAATGAGCGTCCTCAAGAGAACATAGTTCCAAAAAAAACCTGATTTTTTGGAAACTCAGAAAAAATTAAATAACCAACATTGATTCAGGTCAAGAAGATCATGCCTATCACAACTAATGGAATGGGACACTATAAAAACATTATCGATGCACTTGAAAATATGATGATGTAATAAGCACTATTACTATGATGCAATATATACAGACTTTGCTAAGGCGTTCGACACGTGTGACCATGGAATTGTAAAAGAAACTGTGTGGGTAAGGCTAAATGCTTACATTCAACCCACCCGTGCTAACTTTAGCCGTGTATACCCGACAGAAGGAGCCGCCAAACCGCTGGGAGGATTATCCTTATCACTAACTTATTAAATTACTATGAAGCTTAATTACGTCGTTCAAGGCAAAAAATAGAGTTAAATAATGACTAATAATTTATCTGGTACATCCTATTAACTAACTATAATACAAAAGAAATTAAACAAATCATATACACTATTTCCTAATAAACAAACCTAAGCTAAAGAAACAGTTGCAGTATTTGTATTACTAGGGATGTATGCCTGTAATTACTGCACTCGGATAACCTGGTAATGCGTTAGGCTCAATGATGGTCATCCAAAGCCCATGCAGCGTCACCAGGCGAAGCCAAGCTTCAGCTCCGCAATAAAAAGGCCTAAAACATTAAAAATCATCCTCATTAACCTCTGTACAAACTTAACTCGAAGTTAATACTTAAACAAGAATTTACAAAAACTACGTCATTAATACTAATTAATCAAATAGATAATTAGTTAAATTTAATAAATAAAAAGAAATTTGACAATTACAACCTATTAATAAACACATTTTTAAAATAAACAAACCTTAATAGTAATCATTTCAGTTATAAAGAAGTCATTAACGTCATCTATAGATGAATTATTAAACTTCAAACGCTAATACTAGATTTATAAACTTTCCAGAGATAATTTCTTACCTCTTTAAACAAAAGACCTTTCAATGAAATACGAATAACACCGAGATTCCCTTAACAGAAATCTGTTAATTACAGATTTTCGTATTTTGAGCTGAATGAAGTTTCTTAAATTTGTCAGATTATGGTTCAGACTTGAAGAACTTTATAAATATTTTCGCTTACAAAACAGATGATCAAATAAAGCTGCTTAAGAGTTGTCCGCACATTCCTTTAAGGTTACCTTAGGCGTTCCGTGGCTGTTTCGCATTTGTATTAGCGATAGTTTATCTTGTTACAGAATCATAGCATAAAATGAAATATATGGGAATAACAGAAAAAATAAGAAAATGGGTATATAATTTCATTAGTGAGCGGCAGCAAATCATTACGGTTCAAGGAATATCTGCATCAAAGTCAGAATATCATCATCAGAGTCTTCTACTGTGCTGTCATTAGAAGTTACCAATGACAGCACAGTAACATCCTTTGCCGATAATAAAAAAATTAGCAAAAAATAAGAAACCCAGAGGATATAGGATCTCTACACACAAACTTAAACAGAATCTACAATTGATGTGAAGGCAATAATATGAAATTTAACACTGAAAATTTTCTACTATTAAGGTACGGAAGAAGAGAGGATCTAATATCCAAATACTTTACCCTCAAATAGACAGAAAATCTAGAGACACTGTAAAGCAAAAGATTTAGGAGTTGTAATGACCGATGACGCAAAATTTTAAACACAAAATAAAATACCAGTAAACAAAGCAAAAAGAACAACTGGGCAGATACTGAGAGCCTTTAAAAGAATGGATTGAAACATAATGATACCTCTATTGAAAACACTGATCATGCCGAAATTGGAATACTCTTCGGTCTTAACATCCCCGTATAAAAAAGAAGACATTAGTCAACTAAAAGGGATTCAGAGAAACTTCACAGCCAAGAACAGTGGATGCAAAGAACTAAATTCCTGGAAAAGGTCACGTGAATTCAATTTATATTTACTGGAAAGAAGAGAGAGGTACACCATTATTTACACTTGGAAAATAATGAAGAAACTAGTCCCTTATCTTACTTTGAACCCTATGATCCGCTTAAACATCAGTGGAGAGTATAAAAGGAAGAATGTGTCATGTTCCCAAATTAAAGGTTAGAGAGGGAACATCTTCAACCCTGAAGGAAGATAGTTTTGTTGTGAGAGGAGCAAGACTGATCAACCAGCTGCCCAAGGAACTAAGGAACACGAGTGGTGTAGCGGGTGATATCTTCAAAAGAAGACTAGACGCTTGGTTCAGAAGAATCCCAGATGAGCCGGGAGTGCCTGGCTATGTGAGGTGGAGAGCACAAGAAACCAACTCTCTACTTCACCAGATCAACTCGAGAGGAGGAGCAACAAACGTGACCTTCGTGAAATGAGGAACATTTGAAAGGTTGAAAGGAAAGATATATATTATATATTATTATATATATATATATATATATATTTCTAGTTTTTATGTATCTATTTCCAAGGTTAGTTGGTTGGCTAGGTTAGGTTACCCTATATTAAATTTTCTATTTTCTACTTTTGGGGGTGATTGGCATCCCATCCCCTTGGCACTTCCCCTTAGCACTGGCATTGGCCCTTGGCACTCTTACATTCTCATTCTTCCATCTATTTGATTTCCTGCTATACTGCCTTCTATTATCGTATTTATTATTGTAAGATGTTTCATTTTATTTCCTTGTATCTTGAACGTTCCCTTTCAGTGGATTTATTAATAATATAATGATTTTTTATTTGATATTTCCTTAATTTCTTGTCGTTATTCAAGGCCTTACTTCGGGAAAGTTTGTGTTATATGTAATATGCAGGAATGGAGACTCCAGGAATGGGGACGCCAACAATTTCTCGTTATTCAGACTACTGCTTACCTCGTATTTCAGTATATTGTAGCGAATGACGATTGAACTAACGCGACGTCGATCTCGTAGACGCAGCTGATCCCAAACGTGGATTCGGAGTTAGTTTCGAAATCCCCTTTTCATTAATGTAGTAGGATGATCAAGTAGTCGGACGTTGTCGCTTACAATATAGTAGCTTCTGAATGTCGCGGGTGTAATGTCTTCTCAGTAGATCTTCGTTGGGCGAATACCCTATTTTTATTCTATCTTTAGCCTTCACTGTTGTTTTGTCGTTGAATCGTTGACTCCATAAACCTCCTTCATCCTCCAAAACAATCAGGATAAAAGACGCAAAGCGAGACGAGAAGGACGAATGATCACCAATTAATAAAAATTGGCCGATCAATCTGACATCAATTCAAAGTTGATGTTGAGAGACCATTTGCGAGAAGGAGCGAGACGAACCACACCCCACAAATGTCACAAATACTCATTGAATAACCAACTATGAACACAACCAAATTTTTAACAACCACACAATATTCATTCATTTCACTTCTGACACCACCACTTCTGACACCATGTTGAAACGAAAAAATTATTTATTTTTGTTCTGACTTTCGTTTTATATTTTTGTGTTTGATTTCTGTTTAATATATATATATATATATATATATATATATATATATATATATATACATAAAAGTTAGTCAGCGGACCATTCTGAGTTGTAGTGTATATGTTGGGGTAAATGTGATAAATTGGTAATTATGCATAATTGAAAATATCATGACTTAACCTAACCAATTGTCAAGGGCGTACAGTTGACCTAACCAGGCATTCAATTGACCTAACCTGGCATTCAATTCAATTGACCTAACAGGGCATTCAAGGTTAGGTCAATTGAATGCCCGGTTAGGTCAACTGTACGCCCTTGACAATTGGTTAGGTTAAGTCATGATATTTTCAATTATGCATAATTACCAATTTATCACATTTACCCCAACATATATATATATATAATTAGTTCTTCAGTCAGACTTGTAAATGTCAATGATCTTCCAGCATTTATTGTGGTTCCCACAATAAAATAAATTATTTATTTATTATTATTATCCTTCTTCTTCTTCTTTTTCTTCTTATTGTTATTATTATTATTGGTAGCAGTAGTAGTAGTAGTATGAGGATCATCATTAAATGTCAAATAGTTTAAAGCTTTCTATGTACCTCCATTACGGCATGAAATTCCTTACCATATTAGAAAAATTTTAAAACCTTAATATATCGACTAAATGTATAATAAGTAAAGTGAGAAAACTTTTTCACAGAATTCCAACTCGTCACTTTCATCCCCATTTAATGATATAGAAACATTAGTGAAACGCGAGTTGGATAAATAAGAAGCTCCTTTGTCATTGATACTTAAATGTGAAATGTCACACATTGTCCTTTTACAATTTACAATTAATATACTTCGTTCATTAAGCGAGACGAGCGTATAACTTAAGTGTTGTTTACTTGTCTTGTTTTAACTAGATTCGTTTTATTGCGATGATATAATAACGCCTTACGAGTGTGTTATTAAGGGATGGATACTACCGTAAATGGTCCTCAAGCAGCAGATTAAGAGACTGCCTGCCTGGATGGAGTGCGCGTAGGAAGTAATTCTATATGTACGTGAAACCATTGTGGCGTACACCGTAAAGGTAACGCGGAGATTAGAGAGCGACCTAATAAACGTTAAACGGGTCTTACCATTCGCGGGCAATGGAATAGTACAACGAATAATTCTTTATACATATTTCATACAAACTACACCTACTTCATTACTAATTCATAGCCATCTGCGAACATTCGCTGTTTTATAGAGCAAATGTCTCTTTTCGCGTCGGTTTTGAACGCTTCCAGATCAACGGTGAATTCATCTGTGCGTCGGAACCTATTTTAAAGGCTTACTGTTGTTGTCTCCCTTCTTGTAAGATTGCTCATTATGAGCGTAATAGAGAGCTCCGAAGCGGTACGTAGTTTTGGTATCGGAGTTCTTTATTGCCAGTAATTCGAATTTACATAATCTGTTTATTATTCTCTTCTTGAAGATTATTGTCAACTTCTTTTGTTTTAAGTGTTACGCGACGATGGTTTTGAGTTTGTAACCCAAACTTTAAGAATTCTTATCTTATTCAAAATATTCAGTTCAACTCAATTCAGCCCAAGTCTTTATTCGCAAAAAATATACACACAGTTTACGTATACGAGAGTATATTTTCATTATTTATAACACGTATACTGTACGCAATTGTAAAATGCCTTCAGTAAATGTACGCGATTTACTTGCTGAAATATACTATTTAGTTATAATTATAAAATTTTTATACAGACTTAATACCAAATGGAACTTACCAGTTAGGACATACTGTATTAATCTGTAAATTTCAATATATAAACTCAGAAAATAGATTGTTACACATTCGTTCAGTTGATATTTTTTTATAATTAAATTTGACATTTCTGTATTGATTTTAAATTCCATTATAGCAATTATATGATCTTAAACCTTTGTATATCTATACAACACATGCTGACAGTACAGCATACATACACACTGTACATATAAAAGCGTACATGTACGAGTTATATAAGTTATATGTGTAAATTATAAAACTATAAAAACATAATAATGATAATAATGATAATAATAATAATGATAATAATAATAATGATAATAATGATAATAATTATAATAAGGATCAAGTAAAGATAAGCACCCCCAGCCTTCTTTAATTAGCCTTATAAGGCTAACTAACGAAAATATCACGACCTAACCTAACCAATCGTCAAGGGCGTACAGTTGACTTAACAATTGGTTAGGTTAGGTCGTCATATTTTCGTTAGTTAGCCTTATAAGGCTAATTAAAGAAGGCTGGGGGTGCTTATCTTTACTTGATCCATAATAATAAATAATTTGGTTTATTTTTATTATAATTTTTTTTTAGTTTAGGATTAAAGGGTTAATGATATCGTTACACCAGTTGTATTGCGAGACGTGAATAGACTAGAAAAAAGTGTAGCGTTTTGCCCCTCCTTTCCAACATAAAAAAAGCGTATTTGTGAGAACAAAATGTAATTCTGTTGGAATAAACTCTCGTATTATTATTATTATTACTGGTATTATCGGGCGTCGAACCACCCCCGACCTCAGTGTCTTCACTCCACTTATAGAGAAACGTGTTATCCACTCAGCTACGGACGATGGCTATCATTCGTGTATCGTTTATACAAATGAAGTTGAAATACTTGAGAACAGTTTCCCCTCCAATTTTCCTCTTCATAACATTAGAAAATATTGGCTAATGTCTTTCTTCAACCTCTTTTCTCTGCTTTGCTTCAAAATTTTTACTTGTCTTTAAATGTTCTTACTTCTTTTAACCTTCCATCTTAAGTAGACAGCTTCGTAGGGACTAGCCGGTCTGTTGCTGTTTGGTGTCCTTTGTATTCCTCTGTAACCCCATAGCTTGTGAGTTGATTATCATATTGGCATAATTTAGCCGTAGTGTTGAAGATGAAATGAACCTCTTTAGTGACAAAGTTTACTAATTCTGTGAAGCAAGTTTTTTTGTAGACAAAGTCCTCTATTATTACTATCATGGAAAAGCTTTTTGATTCAAATTTCTATTTCCTCATCTAATGGGATGTTTGAATAAAGAGATTCAATATCAAAACTCTATATATGGATTCTGTTTGAGTCATTTATGTTAAAATTAACTACAAATTCGAAAGAATTTAGCACTATTATGGGTTCAATACTATTTTAGATAGAGTAGGAATTGTATCAAAAGACTGGCATCTAGCGTAACCTTTCATGATAAAGGTGGCGGTATATATCTCCATTGGTATGTCAGGTATGTCATTGGTATCTCCGTTTACCCACCTTACAAACTGTTGCAATTATCCTCTGTTTCTTGATAACTCTTATACCACATTTGTATCAACTCCACGTTCATTCACACATACAGGTACTAATTACATCCTTCTATCCTTTACGCAATCTTCTTCTACGTCTTACACCTACGAATTCACTATTATACACCTTTTACACAGAACTCTGTCATTCTCTCCACATGCCCATTCCAACGTACCATATTATCCTCTATCCTCATCCCAATAACTTTTTCACTCCACACTTCACTGATCATCCTCATCTCTATCCGGTCAATCCCTTTTACACTATTTATACTTCTTAAATTATTCATCTCAACTGTTCTCACTTTTGACAGTGAATATCGTGCCAAACAAGCGCCTCATATCAAGTGATGCGACGCGTTTTTTATGTGGTTCGTCTTTATTTTTATTTTTTATATTTTATTTAAAATATAAACCTAAACGTGATTAAATAATGTAAAAATAAGTTCGTCTGGCATATCTTAGGATCATATTAACTCTTACTGTTGGGGATACAGGGTGTCCAAGAAATAATGGTGCAAAAATAATCGGTAATTTTTCTTATTACTTACTTACTTTAGGTGAGTTCGAACGACGGTTCTGGATCGACCTACGGTCGACTCCATAACATAATTAATCAATATAATTTTTTTCAATTAATATGGTTGGTTACATTTCCAAACTGTCCAAATTGAGTCCATTTTCACATGATGACCATCATTCGTCGCTACAATGCGTATTCGATGCTGGAACTCCTAATGCAGTTCGAGCATCGAATACGCATTGTATTATTATATATGTATATATAATATATAATCTTGTGGAATGTATCCAGTGACCTTCCTTTCTTTGATGGAGTTCTGCCAGAATATTGGATTTGCCATGATACACAAGTGTTTTAACATACCCATCATAAATAAAAATCCAAATGGGTTAAGTCAAGCTATTGGTCCACCATGGTCTCTGCAGCGCTACGGAAATGTTGCGTCTAGAAAGTTGTGAACAGCAATGGCATAGTGGGAAGTAGCCGCATCTTGTTGAAAGATTACTCTCCTCACGTCAATTTCAATTGCTCTTAGTTGGGGAAGAAAAAATGTCCGCAAAATATTAAGAAAATTCCCTCCGGTCACGGTACAATCGTCAAAGGAAAATGAATTGGTTATGCAGTTCTGGTCACCAAATAGCCCGGATTTAAATCCAGTTGACTATTTCACATGGGGACACTTAGTTTGCAAAGTTTACAGACAAAATATTCAAGATGTCAATGAACTTCGAGAGTGCATTTTAACAGCATGTAATGAGCTCGATCAAAACTATTTCCGCAGCAGTTCGCTAGTGGCGCGGAAGGCTACAATTTTTCAATGATAATAATAATGGCGGACACATTGAACAATTGCTCCGTTAATGTTTTATTCAATTTGTTTTTGTTTATTGTAAACTTCTTTAATGTTCAGCTAAGTTTCTAATTACTCTCCTTATCAACTTTATTTTTTAACAATTATTGTTCAAGTTGAATTTATAAAGAGACTACTCATCCAATTTAAATAAACTACCTCTCATTTTTAAGGACAATATAATGGGTATAATATGATTTCTCTTTCATTTAGTTATCGTTGGAATTGTGGTTTTGTTGGCCCGTTAGAAAATGGCGCTCATAAGTATTCGTACAGAGAAATATTTCAGTTATATTCGTCATTATTTTTTGTATCATGCTTAGGATAGTTATGAAAATTTTACAGTTCATTTGGAAAAATTTAACAGATAAAAAAATTAGTTTGATGCTAACATATAATGTAAAACATCAAAGAATTTAAGGAAAAAAAATTTGACCGATCGCTTCAGGCAGCTTTCATGATACATTTCAGATTTTCTGAAATGTATCATGACCAAATGACACAAAATTTGATTCGTCTGAAAAACGCACTTTTTCCACTCGTTTGCAGTCCATGCAACTCTATCTTCGCACCAGGATATTCGTCTTCTCTTTTGCTTCGCATTTAACATTGGCTTAATTTTCGGTTTTCGTGACAGAAATCCCATTTCACAAAGGCGGCTAGTGTGTTAGTGTGGGGTTGCATAAATGCAAAGGGTGTGGGGACTGTGGGGTCACTTGCACTTGTAAATATACCTGTCAACAGTCACGTTTATCAAGAAATCTTAGAATACTTCACGCTGGAGTCTGCAGAACAGCTGTACGGATACAAACCATCTATTTTTCAACATGATCTACCTCCAGGTCATGCGGTTTGTGCAATATATGCATAGTTTCATGCTCATGAAATTGAAGTCCTACCATGACCAACTAATTCTCCCGATGTTAATCCAAGAAAAAATCTTTCGAATACTGCTGAGCAGAAGATCCAAAAGCGTAAACCAGAAACATTTAGTGAACTGAAGAGGTGTTTGATGACAACCTGACAATCGATAACTACCGAAGATTGCAAGATGCTTGTCGACTCGAAGACAAGTCGATTGCAGGCCATAATCAGGGCTAAAGGTGGACCAACTAAATACTAAGACGCAGAGCCAAAGAGTCTTTGATTAAAGTTTAATATATTGGCATTACTGAATAAACATAATTAATTTATTCTATTTTTTTGTAACATCTGACAAAATATTCTAATACTTTGGTATGTTCGCTATGTATTAACTTTTCACTATTTAATGAGGCTTTAGCTACATTTTAATTTTATTTTTCTAAACTGGCACACAGAGGTGTCTTTTTATCATAATGACGTCACAGATACTGGATATTCCTCATAAAGGTGTATAACTCAAAGGTATTATCAAAGTTATGAGCGAACGCATTTGAGACAGTATTCTATTTTTGGGTCCGGAGTTGTGAATATATACATATATATTACCAAGCATCTTGAAGAGAGCGCATATAGTTCCAATAAAGCGGAGATCGATCCTACGCTAAAAACTACAGGCCAGTGTCGCTTCTTACATCTCATCTCACCAATATACAGTATTTGAAAGAATAGTTGCAGGAAAAATTTGACTATTTGGAAACTCAGAAAAAATTAAATAATAACCAACCTGGATTCCGGTCAGGGAGATCATGCCTATCACAACTAATAGAACACTACATATAGCAACATTACTGATGCACTCAAAAACAATGAAAACTATGATGTGATGTACACAAACTTTGCCAAAGCGTTCAACAAGTGTGACCATGGAATCATAGCACATAAACCGAAATATACGGAGTAACAGGAAAAGTAGGAAAATGGTTATATAATTTCCTTAGTGAGCGGCAGCAAGTAGTTGCAATTCAAGGAATACCTTCATCAGAGTCAGAGGTCCTTAGCTCAGTACCACAAGGAGCAGTATTAGCTCAATTACTCTTCATAATCATGCTAACTGATATAGATAAGGAAGTTGCCAGTTACAGCCCAGTAACATCCTTTGCCGATGACACAAAAATTAGTAGAAAAATAAGAAACCCAGAGGATATAGGATCTCTACAAACAGACACGAACAGAAGGCAATAATATGGAATTTAACACTAAGAAATTTTAACTATGAAAGTACGGAAGAAGGGGGGACCTAAAATCCACTATACACTATAGCCTAAATGGACAGGAAATTTGGAGAAACTCTAAATAAAGAGATTTAGTAGTTGTAATAGCTGATGACGCGAAAATTGAAACACAAAATAAGATAGCAGCAAACAAAGCAAAACGAATAACTGACATACAGTATACTGAGAATCTTTAAAAGAATGGATAGAAATAGTACGATAATTCATCTGTTGAAACCATACCCAAGTTGGAGTAATGCTCAGTCTTAACATCCCCGTATAAAAATTAAGACATTAGTCAACTAGAAGGGATTCAGAGAAGTTTCACAGCCAAGATCAATGACTGCAAAGAACTAAATTACTGGGAAAGGTTACGTGAATTAAATTTATATTCGCTGAAAGAAGAGAACGGTACACCATTATTTACACTTGGAAAATAATGAAAGAACGCGTCTCTAATTTTACTTTGAACCCTATAACCACTTAAACATCAGTGGAAAGTAGGAAAGGAAAAATGTGCCGTGTTCCCAAATTAAAGGCTGGAGTGGGAACTTCCTTAATCCCGAAGAAAAATAGTTTTGTTGTGAGAGGACCAAGACTGCTCAACTAGCAGCCCAAGAAACTAAGGAACACGAGTGGTGTAACGGTGGATACACCACCGTATCAAAAGAAGACTAGACGTCTGGCTCAGAACAATCCCAGATGAGCCTGGAGTACCTGGCTATGTGAAATGGAGAGCGCAAGAAACCAACTCTTCACTCCACCAGCCCAACCCAAGAGGAGGGGCAACAAACCTGATCCCCGTGAAATGAGAAATCACCGCACAAAACATCTGAAAGGTTGAAAGGAAAGGTGTATATATATATATATATATATATATATATCCTAACTAAACACTGCAGTTGCTTATCGAGTTAATTTTTGCATCCGAAATTCGCGCGTGACGCGATTGCCAGAAAAGACGAGTCTTGGAGGTTCGGGTTTCTGAGATTTCATTAAAGAGGCAACCCCGCACTCCGTCGTTCTGTTATTGGTCCTGGGGGAAAATTTATACCTGATTATCACGAAATTTCGAAGGAAAAACGTATGAAACTAACGTTTTAATCGTCCGTTAAGTCCGTTAAATTCCTAAAAGACTATCATTAAACGCTGATATTAAAAGAGGAACTCGAATTTTTAAGAGTTAAATTAAGTTTATAATGCGTTTAGGTTTTCAGTTTTATAAATAGTGAGTCCTCCCCTTTTTTTCCGTTTTCTTTTTTACTTTTTGTTAAAGCGTTCTTGTTTTGTTTTGGTTTTTGCCTCGTTTTTGTTTTCGTTTTCCTTGGTTCTAGGAAAGATTTAAGTACTTTTCAGTTAAGTTAGACCGTATGTACTCGCGTTTATATCCCCTATTCTGGCATATATTTCATTGAGTGGTAAAAAGTTATTGCAACTACGTTTCAGACGAATGTTTTCTTTAGTTCATTTGGGGAAACTAATTAAAAAGTAAAAGTTAGCATTGCGAGAGATGAAAATGTAGTTTTCTTAATCATTATTTACTGAAGAAAATAAATTCTTGAACTAAATGTATTTGTACCCTTAGACTGCTTTTTAATTACTACTTACTGCGACGGTTTAATGCTGTGACGTTGCCTTCCAACAAAATTTACTCGCCAGGAAATTAGAATTTCAAACTTTTACTCTCAAGTTTCAAAGAGGCTTCAAATAACAAAGACTGGAGAGAACCCTCCCACTCCCTACCCCACCTATTACCACTGTGGGGCTTTCAAATTGGTATATACAGTTAGAAAATTTGCGTATAATGTCTCCTTTTCAAATATATATAGAAATTTATTCAGTTCTTTTGGCGACAAAGGCACAATAACCCCGTATTATAATATCAGTTTTATCGTGGTCACAACTTAATGCTCTTGAAATTATTGTGGAAATGATAACACTGGAATTCTACCAGTTAAAACAAAACAAAAGTATTTGAGTTTATATATAAATATATATATATTTATATTATTGGGGTTGTGTAACCTCCTTCGTAACATCTAAGGTCATATGACGGAGGGAACCTACAGCTTTACGTGGGATCCGAACCACGGGTTGCTAAATAATCTGGGAGCAGAGGACGGGCCTTCCATCCAACTATTACCCAGTCCCAATGTCGCTTAACTTCGTTTTATATATATATAATATATATATATATATATATATATATATATACACCGTATATTGGGGCGTATAAGTCTACGGTCCACATTAGTCGATCCTCTAACTTTCAATTTCAGATTTAGATTTTAGCCTTTTCTGGGTGTTTAAGTCGACCACCAACTTGTCAACATAAAAAAGTAAAACTTTGTAAAAACTTTGTAAAAATTAGTTATCAAATCCTTCATAATCATCATCTGACATCATAAGTTCATTATATACATCCTGAGATACATTTGCGAGTGCTTCGTCATATGGATCCAATTCAAATGTTGACCAAAAGCGAGCTAATGCAGGACTAAGGACCTATGACAGGTAGACCTGTCTTTAAATACGAGCTAAAATGGAAAGTGGAAGGTTAATTTTTTAGACTGGGCCTATAAGTCGACTCCCTACTTTAGGGGCATAATTTTAAGCTTAAAATACCGACTTATACGCCCCAATATACGATATACTCGTGTATATATATATATATATATATATATATATATATATATATATATAATAAATGCTAAGACAATTTCTGGTTTGTTTTACTTATATATATATATATATATATATATATATATGCTACCTTTTATGTTACACACAGACCGTGCATGGAACAAGGAACTCTTCTGGGGAAATTTAATCCACAGAGTCCGAATAAGTAATGGTAAATGACAAATACTATAGTTTTTCTTTTTCATAATGGAAGCCCAACGTGGGCAACGGGCCCCAAAACAGCTTCTCTCACCAGCTATCTGCTAAGCAGACAGGACCCAGTTTGGGGTCGCGACCCGAGGTTGGAAACCACTGGTCTAGAGTTTAAAGCTTCCTAGACCGCTACATTCAGAACCACAATATACGCAAGAAACTCGTTGCATTTACGTCGGATCGAATACATCAAAGAAAAAGAATAACTATTGTATTTTTAGCCAAAAATCAAAACTTAAACCTCAACAGGAAAATTTGAGCGATCCACTTTTGTTTTTGCTGTATTCGATCCGACGTAAATGCAACGAGTTTCTTGCGTATATTGAGGTTCTGAATATAGCTGTCTGGGAAGCTTTAAATCCTAGATCCTGTCCCAAAGCTGGGTCCTATCTGCTTAGCAGATATCTGGTGAGGGAAGCTATATTTCGGGGCCTCTCTGCTTGTGACTCGTTGCCTCCGTTGGGCTTCCATCCTGAAAAAGAAAAACTATAGTATTTGTCATTTACCACCATTACTTATTCGGACTATAGTGGATTTAATTTTCCCAGAAGAGTTCTTGCTCTATGCACGCTACAAGGTCTGTGTGTATATATATATATATATATATATATATATATATATGAAAATTATTTCACGAAAGTAACACGTGAAAAATATTTATGATGAATAAAACCACGAAGGAAAGGAAACACAAAAAGGTGCTCAAGCGCTTTCGTCTAATGACATCCTCATTAGACGAAAGCGCTTGAGCACCTTTTTGTGTTTCCTTTCCTTCGTGGTTTTATTCATCATATATATATATATATATATATATATATATAATCATTGGCTCCTCACTCCTTATCCATTACAGTGATACATACAATTACACCTGATACACTTAATAAGATTTATTTCAGAACTTCTCAGAGCAAAAGAAGTGCCACGAAGGAAAGGAAACACAAAAAGGTGCTCAAGCGCTTTCGTCTAATGACATCCTCATTAGACGAAAGCGCTTGAGCACCTTTTTGTGTTTCCTTTCCTTCGTGGTTTTATTCATCATATATATATATATATATATATATATATAATATATATATATATATATAATCATTGGCTCCTCACTCCTTATCCATTACAGTGATACATACAATTACACCTGATACACTTAATAAGATTTATTTCAGAACTTCTCAGAGCAAAAGAAGTGCCATAAATATTATCAACAGATCCTCAAAAAGGACACGAACGCTTGACACGCGATACCTTTTGCACCGTTTCTAATTAAAACAGATACACCTGTCTTCTTACTACTCATTTGCTGGAAATAAAAAGTTCCACTTTCTAATTTCGTTTCTCAGTTATAGGATAAGAGGTTCCATTTGGGTGTTGTTCCATTAAAAATAGGTTTTTCATGAAGATTACTGCTGGATTTATGGAGATTACATCTATTTATTAACTCTCTCTCTCTCTCTCTCTCTCTCTCTCTCTCTCTCTCTCTCTCTCTCTCTCTCCACACACACATACACACACACACACACACACACACATGTGCGCATCTCCGTATAAGCGAGGTACCGACATTTTAAATCCAAATATCTAAAAACTAATTACCTTAACTTAATTTAGCTTAACCTAACTTTAGTGCGATCTAACCAAAAAAAAGCGTGATAAGGATTTCGTATGGAATTGATGGCTCGAACGGTATTTTCTGTTAAGTCATTAAATAGTGAGGTACTCGCTACTTTAACCTAACCTAACCAACCTAATCAGGACTAACATATCTAACAAAAATGTTTCTAGATTTTTTAGGTAAATATTTTCATGTTCCGAGGTACCAGAATTGTTACCTCACAAAACATTTACCACACCACATCTATGAATGGTCATGCCCTTGACCTCACTTAAGCCTAGTCGCCTACGCAGCAGCCATTAATTGGGCCGATTTTAGTATTAGCAATGCATTTTAAATACCAATGTTGGCCCAACGGATGACTGCTATCTAGGAATATATACCTTGTACACTTGTACTGGTTCCGTGCGACGATCGCTCACCACACGGAGGTCAGGCTCGTGGTCATACTTTTGGAGTTTGCTTGAATTCTCCTTCTCACAAAGCCAGGCACACCTGGCTCATCTGGGATTGTTCTGAGCCAGGTGAAGAGTCTTCTGTTGAAGAAGTCCAAACGAACACCAATTGTATAGTGTGTCCATAAATGATTACCCTGATTAAAGCATGCTACAACTTTTAAATAAACACTCGTATTCAAACACAGTTTTAATCATAAGTAGAGAAACATACAAAGTTTTGATACATAGTTAATGAACTTAATAAGCTTCCACATGTGCACCCCTAGTGGCACGTAAAATGTCTAAACGGTATTCACACTCACGCCAAACACCTTGTGCACCGTAGACTTCGGTATCTTTAGTTGGCATGAAGCTTGTCTCACTGATTTCCTTGGAGACCGTGTGAAAGCAGTTTGAATGTTTTCCACCGTCCCATCGGAAACTGATGGTCTACCACTGCTCTTTCCCTTTTCCACGTTTCCAGTTTCCAAGAATTTTTTCATCCACGACTTAATTAACTTCACATCAGGTGGATTCTTTTCATACTTTGTTCTGAACCTTCGCTGAACATTGACAGGAGATTTTGTTTCTGCAAGCCACACAACACATTGTGCCTTCTCGTTCACAGACGCCATCTTAACTGAACAGCTAGTACAGCGCTCCTAGCGGCGAATGCGGTAGACGAAACACACCAGCACAGAAACTCTATGCGTGTATGAGATCACCTGTAAAAAGAAAACGGATGTAAGATTCGTCATTAAAACATGAGAGCATACTGTTTTCAGGGTAAACATTTATGGACACCCTGTATTTACTCCTTTTGGTAACTGGTTAAATGGTATTAGTATTCTGACGAAAAAGCCATTTTCCTTCAAGGTTGAAGATGTTTCTTGTCTACCCTTTAGTTTAGGAATACTGCACATTCTGTGTTTCCTATTTTCCACTGTTGTTTGGATGGTTATAGGGTTCAGTTTGAGAGTAGATACTATTTTCTTTATTATTTTCCAGTGGTGGGCACCGTTAACCAAAAAGTTAACTTCGTTACCCGCTAATCCGTTAACCAAAAAGTTAACTTCGTTAACCGTTAATCCGTTAATTCGTTAAACATGTAACGGAAGTTACCGATAAACCGTTAACGTTAACTTTTATTATAAAAAAAATGAAAAACACAATATATATATAACTTAATTTTCCCTCTTCTTCTCGTTCTCCATTTTGTCCATGAGATGCATGTTGCCCTTCATGAAAATTAGCATATCAAAGTTTTCATCAGACAGGGATGATCTCTTGGGCCTCAGGATGTCCTTGCCCATAGAGAACAAACGCTCCACTGCAGCACTGGAGGGGATGGCTGTGTTGAACTTGATGAACAAGTCCACCAACACTTGCTCACCCAAGAAGGCAGCATCTGTCAGCAAGTCCTTGGAGTTGGTCTCCAGCCAGGTCTTGACCAAGTTCTGGGCCTTGCCCTTGAGTGACCTGTGGCTTCTGCTGCTCTCTTTTGTCTGGATGACAGCACTGAAGAAGTCATCCTCCTCCTCCTCCTCGTTGTTGCTGCCTCCACTGTTGCTGCCCACTTCGTTGGACTGCTGCTTCATGGCCTCCTCGACTGTACCCTCCATGCTTTTCCTCACCCTGGCGACCTTGGTGTTGTCATACTTGTCCAACCAGATGAGGCGAAACCTGGGATGGAAGGCAGCAGCCAGCTGGCATTCATCATCCTCCAGGAGGGGCCCAAACCTTTTGTCGATGCCTGCCAAAAGTGCGTCGACCAAGGCGCTGCAGTAGACGAGGCCCTTGGACTTCAAGTCCTTAAGCCTGAAGATTGTCGCAGCAACTGTTGGCAGCATCGTCCCAAGGTAGGCTTGTTCCTCCCCCTGGATCTTGTCGAGTGCTTTGGCCACAGGTGACATGATCTGGAAATAAAACAATGGAGAATTAGTAAATTGTAGAAATTCAAATTTGTATTATTCTGCAATATTATTCTACTGTATTTTACTCAATAATATAACGATAATTGAATGAGCAAAACTAAAACGTATCAACTGGCTGGTGTTAAGAAAAATATAACTTTATTGCAATAAATAAATATAGTTGGAATAATTGTATTCTTAAACGTTTACGTAAACAACGCTATTATTGTATCAAGGTCCTGCATTTAATTGTAACCAGAAAAAAATAAATCGTGGAATTTCCACGAGTCCCGCTAGTTTATTATTAATTTATAAATATATTACCTTGACATACTGTATCAAGGAGACTACTAATAAGGTACTCACAGACATATTATAAATATACATGACTTACTTGACAACGATTATTTTTAAATATTCACTAGCACAAACATGTTGCGCAAGAGACAGACTGCAAATGAAACGAATGTAGTTATTTGTTGTAATTGTTACATATATATTATTGAAAGTGCCTTAAAATGCTCGTGATATTTCTTGAAAGAAGTTGAAATATTCAACTCAAATGGCAAATCTTTCCGCCTGATTTACAGTCGACCATGTTTTGCTCAAACCAATGCCAAAATAACTACCAATTTGGTAAGACACAAATTGTGGCGACGGAAACAATATATCGCCTGATTTTGCACTGCGGAAATGGAAATTCGTTCATCACTATTAACAGTGGCGGATTAATTGCGCACCTGCTCAGCATTGAAAATAATAGAAACTTTTAAACGTTTATTTATGAATTTTTTGGGTTAACGGACTTGAGTTAACGGAAGTTAAATGTAACGGAAGTTAATTAGTCCGATAATGATTTTCAAAGTTAACTTAAAAGTTAAATCGTTAACGTAAAAGTTAACTTCGTTAATTAACGATTAACGGATTAACGGTTTGTGCCCAGCTTTGTTATTTTCCATGTGCATATTATGGTGTATCTCTCTCTTCTTCTTTCCAGCGAATATAGAGTTCATCTACCAAATCCTTCCTAGTAATTTAGTTGTTGCAGCCTCTGATGTTGCCTGTGAAGTTTCTCTGAATTTCTTCAGCTAATTTCCTTTTTTTACAAAGTGACGTTAGGACTGAGCAATATTCCATTTTTGGAATTAACACTGTTGTAAGTAAGGGAATCACTGTATTTTTAGCCCTTTTTTTCGAAACTCATCAGTGTGTGTCCAATTATTCGTTTTGCTTTGTTTATCGCTATCTTGTTTTGTGTCTCAAATTTTGTATCATTGGTAATTATAACTTCTAAATTTCCCATACATAGATTTTATGTGCTCATTTCTTCCATATCTTAAGACCTGAAAATTTTCAAAGTTAAATTTCATGTTGTTTTCTTCTGACCATCTGTATATTTTGTTTGTGTTCGTTTGTAAGGATTCTGTATCACCCTAATTTCTAATTTTTGTATCACCAGCAAAGGATGAAAGTGTAGTATTATTGGGTACGTCACTGCACACAGGGTGGTGCAAAAGTTGCGCACCATAGGAATTTTCAGTGTTGACTATAATATATTAGTTTTTCTTTTAGGTAGGGGATGGATGCGAAATTAACAATAGACGAGAGGGTGAACTTGGTTTTAATGCATAGCATACTAGGTACTACAAATCGAACAATCGCTACAGATTTTAAAATCTGCGGCGATACTAACCACTACACCACCGAAGCGCATTTTATATATATATATATATATATATATATATACGATGCAAACCCACAAGAAAAAAGAAAAATTATTCCAAGGCCTTTCGTATATTCAGAAGTACCCCTCGTCAGAAGTACACCTCGTCACATTGTGTACATCCGATCGAATACACACAACCAACCAGATTATCCGAGCTATTCTTTATTAAGCGTGATTTTACAGTACTATTATACTTAAAGACTACATTGATACCAATTGCTTTTAGTAAAGTCGGAAGATATTGAAAATTTACATGGTAAAGTAGGCTAAAACGTTAGATATTAGGGTAAAACAGCATAAATATGCGTGTAGAACAGCACATAATTCTAATGCATTGTTTAACCATATGTATAGATGTAATCACAGTATTAAGTGGGATAGTTCTAAAGCTCTCGTTAAAAATACAGATATAATCGAAAGGAATATTCTGAAATGTGCATTTATCCATTTTAAAAATAATTTCAATAACAGTATGGAAATGTATAAAATTGACAATATCTTGTTAAAATACCTTTTGCCTCTAATCAACTCTTGTTAATCTTGTGTTAATCTTTTTGTTTTTTTGTCCCGTTGTATATAATTTTGGTTATCGTGCCTCAACCCTTCATTCCCTGACGAGGTGTACTTCTGAATACACGAAAGGCCTTGGAATCATTTTTCTTTTTCCTTGTGGGTTTGCATCATTCATTCATTTCATGTGTCTAATTGTGAAATTCATCCCATATATATATATATATATATATATTATATATATACATATATATACAGTGTTGGGCACTGAAGTGTTAATCCGATAACAGTTAATTAACGAAGTTAACTTTTTTTAACGGACTATTAACGGAAGTTAATTTCCATTTATCGTTATCGGACCAGTTAACTTCCGATAACTCGATATTTAGTCTGTTAAAGTCCGTTAACACGTTAACTGCGAGGAGTCATTCACAGAAGATCACTGCTCCGCGAATGAATTCAAACCGCCATAACTTCAGTCTGCTTCCAGATCTCGCAAGGGGAGGTTGGGGAGGCCCAAGAGGTCAAGACTGGCAGTTGGGCCTAACTTTGAGAAGTTGGTCTTTCTGAAGGGCAACCAGCACATTGTGTCATAGTCTTTAATAAATGTGCCTAAAATTTAATTTTACCTTTCAGTTCCCGCCATAATAATTCTCTGGTAAATTAAAATTTAGTTAATGGTTAGGGTTACAAGGGTTTCAAAACATGTAATCAGTACATTTTTTATTAAAAATAAAAAAAAGAAGTTATTAAGCAAAAAAAGTTGCAAAACTTGATAAAAATACAGTTAAATACCTATTTATTGTTGGATTTGCATAAATAAACATTTTCTATGGGTTTTAAAGCTTTTTCCTAGATTTTTTTAAATGTTAGTGAAGAAATAGTTATCGTTAATGGATTATCGTTAACTTCCGTTAACTTTGTAGTAAAATTATCGGATTATCGTTATCGGAGTTAAAAATTGGGGTTAACGGATTATCGTTATCGAAGTTAACTTTTGGTTAACGGTGCCCACCACTGTATATATATATATATATATATATATATATATATATATATATATATATATATATATATAAGATTTAAACGAAAGAGAGAGAAGAGCTAAAAAAATATGAACAAAATATGATAAAAAATGAAAAAATATGACGTCCTTTTTGTTCAAAACTGTATTTGAGTGTTTTGTTTTTTATTGATTTTGGTGAGGATGAAATGGAGAATGAAGTATTTTTGTTTTGCACTGACTGCAGAGCTTTAATATTAACCTTATTCATTGTGACAGGGCTCGAGGTCACTTAGAAAGATACCTACATCATACTCACCAAGATACCTCAGTGGTAGATCGCCGGGCTGTTCATTTAAGGGTCCTGGTTCGAGTCTTGACTCGGACTCTATGCAGATGAAGGTGCTTCTCTGAGTCTTTTTTTGATGGTGCAATAGTTCGGATCTCAGGTAAAGCTGTAGATTCCCTCGGTCATATGACCTCGAACGTTATGAGAATGGTAACCTCAAACATTATTATTATTGTCATTATTATTATTATTATTATTATCATTGTTATTATCATTATTTTAAACTTTAAAATCAAATGCGAAAAACAGCCCGTGAAGGTACTCCCTTTTTTTATAATCACCAATAATAATATTTTGGATTGTTTAAACTCCCCTGTGACGTGAATGGCAATCTAACGGAGGAGACCTACACCTTTATGTAATCCCAAACCATCTAATGGTAGCTACACACGAATTCCATCGTGAAGGAATTACGCGACACAACTTGTTTTGGTAATTTTCTAGCCATGCTATTATTAGAAAATGTTGGGATTAGTTATTTAATAATTATTTTGTAAATGTCCCTAGCCATACCTTTACTACCGAATAGATTAGATTATGAAACAATATATGTGACGGAATTACTTGTTTCCCACAAATGTTTTTACACAGTTGCAGCATTTGTGGGATATCGCCAAATTGACACGTTATCAATGTGTACTGTTTATACTTTTTCACTTTGGTGAAAAAAGCGAACAAAGGTCGAGTATGGTTGATTGTGATTTGTGGGGGTATATAAATTCTAAGTAGGCAATGCTATTTAAGCGTGGGCTAGTCAATTATCGTGACGGAATTACATTACTCAACATTATATCATGAAGGACAAACACACTAAAGTTCAATGAGTCATTTACTCAAACTATCAGTGTTTCTTATTTTAAAGATTCACAATTATTCATCAATGAGAATCGATGATTAGAACTTACCAAGAAGTGCTGTTTGCGAGTGCACACTGACGTGGGTG
The DNA here is from genome assembly GCA_023014485.1 of Bathynomus jamesi. Lineage (NCBI taxonomy): Eukaryota > Metazoa > Arthropoda > Malacostraca > Isopoda > Cirolanidae > Bathynomus > Bathynomus jamesi. The sequence goes on along the minus strand of JAJOZX010000046.1, from coordinate 661,760 downwards.
ATTGGAAAATAGGAATTTCACTGTAAATACCCAAGAGAATAATATACAAGTTGACAAGATTTTTCGAAATTTTAAAAATAGCTTTATTGTTACGATTCGCGTGGAATTCATGTACATCTGACCGCGGAGAACAGTCACCCATCCCATGATTGAACAGACCCAACGCCGCTTAACTTCACTGATCTAACTGGAATGGGTGTTATGACATTGACCACGACGTAGCAATGAAATTGGTTTGTGTTTCGTTTTACGTCCTTCGTCCAAATGAGGGTACCTGCACGGCTCGGGAGCGAAACTGCTTTACTCCTTAAATGTTGTGTATAACTTTTTGTTGATGTTGTTAGTTGGTTGTTCCACTTTGCGTTCTTCAACCACGGAGGGTCATTGAGATAGACGGTCATAATCAGTGAGGAGGGTCAGAAACTGGTACCGCTCTCAGGCCAGACGAATGGAGCCCCATTGCTCTATCTCCTCCATTATTATTATTAACCTTTTATGGATGGATGGATCGAATTTGTACCATTTCAAGTGGTAACTTCAAATGGTTAAAGGGTTTACCAGTACCATCGAGAGTCGAACCCCCGACCTCAGTGTCTTTACTGAGCTACAGGCGCTGGCCACGAAAAGCTGTAGGTCTCCTTCGTCATATGACCTAAGACAGTGGTGGCGAACCTTTTTTGATGGCGGGTCATTTTTTTACTTTTAATTTAAAAAAAAACGAAATTGGGTCACAATAATTTATTTACTTACTATTTTTTGTGAGAAACTTGTTGGATTTTAGCTGCTAATACTTTTATCCGAGGTTTATATTTAGTTGTCTTTAGTCTCACATATGCAGCACTCATATCTGTGCCAAGGCGATTCCTAGTGGTGGATTTTACGAAATTCATGGACGAAAACAACTGTTCACATGAATAAGATGAACCAAACATTGTTAGCAGAGCTAATGCTAGCTTTTTCATTGATACAAAAGAATTTGGTAAAGAGTTCCATTCTGCGAGAATAAGATTCTCTACTTTTTCTATTGATTGTTGTTGTTCTCTGGTTACACCCAAAATTGATGACTCCAATTCCTTTTCTTGTAACTTCAGATTAGGATCAATAAATTTAAAGTCTTCCATACTGCACCTTCTTGGAAGTCAACTAATTCCATTTCTAAATTACCAATGTCAAGCCAATGAAAAGCTGATAACTGAAGATCTTCAAATTGAATAGTATGGGGGAATTGGATGGATTGTAATGTTGCATCAATTTGTCGGAATTGTGAAAACCTCTCTGAAAGTGATTGTCTAGCATCTCTTATTAATTATTGAAGAGTACTTTTTGAGCACGTCCGATTTATTTTCTTCATTGTCTGCAAAATATTTCGAAGTCAAGAAGTGTTTCTGCAATAATGGAAAATATTTCAATTTTTCTTCTTTCAGATCTTTTGGAAAATATTTAGTTTTTTTTTTTAAAGCTTTAATACTTTCAAACATTGATGATACAACACAACCGCGACCTTGCAACTTTTTATTTAAAGCATTGTAATGCAATGTGAAATCAGCGAAAAAATGTAAGTCATTCAACCAATTCATGTCAGTCAGTTCTGGATATTCATGTTCCTTTTTATTAAAAAAATATCTTATTTCTTCTAACAATTCAACAAAGCGATTCAAAACTTGACCACGACTTAACCATCTGACATTGTTATACATGACTAACCCTGAAAATTGAGTCAACCTCATCTAATAGTTTGGTAAATTGACGTTTGTTAAGATCGTGAACAACCATAAAATAGACAAGCTTTGTCACAAGAGACATCACATTTTCAAGTGATTTTAAACTTTTTTTTTGCCCAAAGAGCTTCTTGGTGTAAAATACAATGAATTCAATCAAAGGGTGCTTCACTTCTTGTTTAAGTAATTGAAGAAATCCAACATTTTTTCCAATCATACTCGGGGCTCCATCAGTCATCACTCATCACAGATACAATATTTCTGAAATTAATACCCATTTGGATGAATTTCTTCTTCAATTCATTCATAATATCCTGTCCTGTGGTTTTCTCAGGCAATGTCATCAATTTAATTAGCTCTTTATTCTGAAAATCTTCAAATAAATAATCTGAGCAGTTGATAAAAGCTTCTTTTAAATAATCACCATCAGAAAGTGGTTTTCCGTGTTGAGCAATAGTAGATGATAATCGAAAACTAGCTGTTGTAATAGTGTTGTTTGGTTTAAATTTTTTTTGGAAAATAACAGATTGTTGTTGCTGTTGGTTTAATTGCCGCATAATAATTTCATTCCTTTCCTCATCTGACATTGAGCACAAATTTTTGTGGTTACTTTCAAAATGTCGTTTAATATTATAAAAGCGAGCAACAATGTCCACTTTGCAAATACAACAAAAAGCTTTATTATTTCGTTTAATAACACCGTATTTCACAGTCCACTCTTCATGAAATAACCTTCCAGTTCCACTACCTTCAGAACTATTTTTTCGTTTTTTTGTAGTCATTTTTTTAATGGCTGCTAATTTCTGCACTAATAATTTGGCACTCCCAAACTTAAGGACTTGAATTGCAAAACTGGGAAGGCGGATGACCGCGCGGCGAGCACCATGAGTCGGTTATCATACATACATGCACGTTTTTAAACGTATACTATACGTTTAAAAACGTTTCAATGTGTATCAGCTGTTTATTTCGGTGGGAGAATAAAATAATTTTAAAACTGTAAGGCAGAAAATATTAAAAATTAAAGTGACATTTTATTTAAATAAGAGCTCGTGGGTCACTAAAAATTGCCTCGTGAGTCAGTACTTGACCCGCGGGTCAGTGGTTCGCCATCACTGACCTAAGAGGTTATGTAGCAGATTAAACAGCCTCAAACTTATTATTTATTATTGATCGAAAACTTTGGTAAGATTTCATAAAATTAGTTATAAAATTATTCATGATGGATGATGATTAAAATTACTTTAAATTTATGTTACAAAATTTGCATTTGTTTCCAATTTTCCAGTCAAAACTCGTCTACAGCATCCCGCCTCATTTGCGGGATTTGTGGAGGAAAGAGTTGGTTTCGGCTTTCTTTCTGCTCTCGTAGTCAGCTACACGTGGCTGCTGGTAAGGGACTTTCCACAAGAACTTACCCAGCTGGTTCCTGAAATTATCCATGTTCGTGTGGTGGAGGTTCCTCAGGTCATTTGGCAGTACATTGAAAAGTTTCGGCCTCGTATTTTGAGGGTATTTTACATGCTTGTTTTCATGGCCTCTTGTTCCACCGCAGCTGGGATAGCACAGAATCTGCCTTTTTTCTCATACAAGTGTGTTTCTATTTCATTTCTAAGATAAGGGACACAACCCTCGAGTATCCTCATCTTTTGTTTCTTCTATCTTAGACGTAAAAGTCCTCTCTATTTTTTATTTTAGCATGATTTTTGCATTTCTGTTGTGGAAGCTCTTCCAGATAATTCCCATTATTTTTCTAGCTGTTGTAATTCCTGTTAGAGCTGAGCATTTACTGCTCTTTTCTTAATCCTGGGAAACGGGATTCAAAAACTTGCAATCCCGGGGTCCCGGGATCCCTGGAAATTCCGGGGATTAAAAAATGAAATAAGGTTGAAGTACTGGAATAAATTAAATAAACTAAACAGAAAATGTCCTTTTATTGAACAAAAACCTGCTTTGATAAAAACTTTCTAGAGACTAATAAAACTGAAATTATTGATTTATTTGGATTATGACTTAAAATAATGCTTTAACGAACCAATACTCTCTTTATATTGTTGTTTTCTTTCTTTTCGCAAACGAGTAGAAATATTTTGAATTATTTTTGTTTTCTGCTGCCTTGTTTTCTTCTTCGTTTGTATTGTAGACGAATGTTTTCCCATTCCCACTTCTCATTCCCATTCCCATTTCTATTTTGTATAGTTTTTTCTCTAGGTTGAGTTTGTTTCCGTTGTCTGAATAGCGTTCTGATTTTTCTCTCGAGCTTGCTACGTTTTCTTTTCTCTCTTCTCTTCGGAACGTGTTTCAGCAATATGGGTTTAATCTCGTTTTCTATTATAGATAGTATTCCTTCTGGATTCTTTTTGTAAAGGAGCAATTCCCAATTTACTTTCTTTTAATCTCCATTTAAACTTTCCCAATCTACTTTCTTTGAATTCATATTTAAACGCGCAAATATTACTTCTGGCTTTCTGGTATTTATATATCGATTGGGTTATTACCAGAGAAATTTGTGTGCGTTACTTTCTTATTTATTATTATGTTATTGTTATTTGTCAAAATTAAACCCAAAACGTTCTCTTTCCTAGTCGCTTCACAGATTTCCTGGGTAAGTGCATAATGTTCTAGAATACCTAATAACACTGTGCTTGAGTTCTTTCATCTTCTGTAATGTTACCATGGAACTTCTCAACATGTTATGAATGGGAAGTTAAAGTCCCCACAAATTAAAATATTTGGTACTGGGATTTTACGTGATTTTAACTTGGTTTTTACTTAATTTGTAACGAACTGGAATTCTCCTTTTTGTGATATTCAGTGGTCTGTACACATTCGTAATTATTAGGTTCAGTTCTTTTACGTCTAAGATAAGAATTTAGATTGCTGTTTTATTTGCTTACCTTCACATGTGCATGTGTTTTGCATATAAATGCAACAGCCTCTTCCTTTTCTAGCTATTTCTTGTTTTCTATTGTTATTTTAGTGTCTTCGATGACATTTTCATAGCCTTTTTCGCATTTATGCAAGTGTGTTTCCGTTAGACATGAAATCTGTGCTGGTTTCGAGAGCTAAACTTTGCAGATACTATAATTTGCAGTCTGTATAGTAAGCTTATAGGCTTTGTACATTTGTGTATAATAAATTTACAGGATTAATAGTCTTGGTGTTCAGATGTCTTGCATAGTGATCGTTTTCTGGTCCGTTTTGACGGTTGCTGTTTGGTGTTACTGATTGGGCCGTTGCGTTTGATAATACTGGGGATGTGGCCCTTGGTACTATTGTGGTTGTTGATCAACGGTGGGTGGTGTTGGACGGGGGGGGTGGTGTACACATTTCGTAAAGAACTTCAAGTACTCAAAGTTAAGAATAATGGTTATTTTTTTTTATACCTAAACGCACTCTCCCACCGCAGTGAGGTCGTGTCAAGAACAATCCTCAATCGCTCACATTCACTTCATCTGCTGACATGATAATAATGCACCTACCGCAGGGCAACATTATCCACAGCCCAACCCCGCAGACTACTCCACGGTTTACCCGGACCGCTTCATACATACTGAGCCGGCACAATGCCAGCCCGTCGCCCCCCATATACCACATCGCTCCACTTTTTTTGTATCTAGTGCGCATCTTTCACCCTCCCAAACATCCAGGCCCCGCTGACCCAAAGCCTCCCTCACCCCAGCCTTCCATCTCTCCTCGGTCTACCCCTCCCCCTTTTCCCCTCCCCCTCCGACACGTAAATCCTCTTTACCATCCTCTCCTCACTCATCCTCTCCATATGCCCAAACCATTTTAACACCCCTTCATCTGCTCTCTCCACAAGACTCCTTCGACTCCCACACCTCTTACAGATAATATCCCTTGTGTAGGGGATTTAAGGAATTCTTCCCACGTGGTCCCAGCGTGTTGTAAAAGGCGACTAAAAATAAGGAATGGGTGCGGGTGGCTGGAAACCCCACCCGCCTGTATGTAACTTTCCACGAAGAGGAACGGTCAGAGATAATGGTTATATCTGTAATTAATCGTTTATCTTGATTCCAACATCGTTTTGCACCAATCGAAATATGTCATGTTCTCTACTCGAGTTTAAAATTATAGAATATATACCTTTAAATGAAAAAACAACAACACTATTTACGTACTATATATTCATTATGATTAAACATAAGGGAAATATTCATATATTAAATCATAACAAATCCACTAACCTAAGCCAGGGAATGAAGCAATGACTTTAGTGCCCTTCATATACATGTAATTTTGTTGTGTTTTCTCACATACTACTTCTTCGTACAATGTTTGTTTAATTTATTCCGACTACTTTACGGATTTAAAACAATTGAAGTTATATTGTTCAATAAAAGTAATCACGTTTTACTTATCTTTGGCAGATTACGTTCAAAACACTTATCGGTCGAGGTCAGCGGAGGAAGACGAAGAAAGCTCTCGATTGGTGGGAAAGAGAGGAGAAACAAAGGGAACAGAAAGCTCTCGAAATGGGACAAAGGGATCCGCGGGTCTCGGATGGAACTGGGAAATGTGGTGGACGTACGATGGCATTTCAGGTAATGGTTCTTTATGTGATTCTAAAACAGTGGTTTTCTCTTCCTAACTCTTAACTATTTTTACAAGTCTTTGTGTTATTTTTTAAGCGTAACTAATATATATATATATAGTTAATTCCACTCACACACACACACACACACAACACACACACACACACAGTGGTACTAAAATACGAAAGTAAGTCTACCATTTGAGTGTACTGTAACTTTTCGGAATTTGATCCAGATGGCGAGGCTCAGAATTTTGATGTTTGTGTTTTGTGAATTACAAGCGTTTTTTTAGCAAAAACTAAATAAATAAATAAAATAATAATAATAATATCTATACTATAATAAGAGAGCTGTCCGTCCGTCCGTCCGTCCGGGCGGCGATGTGAAGCTCAAGATTTTCATGACTGTGTCCTTTTCTGTAGTTTAGCCTGTCTGTTTGTCTGTTTGTGAAATTTATCCCGGGCAGTAATGGGGGAAGGGTGGGGGTGGGGTAATGGGGGAGGGGTGGGGTAATGGGGGAGGGGGTTAGCCCCCAAGTTGCATGAATGGGGGTGAGGAGGTTTTGGGGAGATACCAGATTCAGAAATGTTGACACAATGTGAAGCTCAAAATTTTCACGGCTGGGTTCTTTTTTGTAGTTTAGCCTGTCTAACCGTCAGCGAAGTGACGGGAACTGTACTAGTAATAATAATAATCACCATCATCACACCATAATTCACCGCATGTCCGTCTGTCTGTCTGTCTGTCTATCGGTCCGGCTGTCTCTTTTTCAGGTCCAAACGGCTGGACCGATTTTCATGAAACTCAATAACAACACCCTGTGGGAATAAGTGAGTGTGGGATCCCTGGAGTATTTTTAGCAACTTTTTTTTCAGACCGAGTGTCCCCAAAAAAATTTATTCCAATTTATCCCCAAAAATATTTGTATACTAAAACACGAAGCACTTAAATTTCAAGATTTTGAACTTCTAAAATTTCATAAAATGAAACAAGTCCAAACACGCTTCTACCGAGTTTCATAGTTTTGTGGAATGAAGAAAATCAAGTTGGTGAATAAACTTAGAAAAGAATGTAGCCATCGAAATTTTTAGCTACGCATCGGAAGCCTTGATTGGTAAAACATTTAATCAAGTTGAATTTGAATTTTAAGTGCTTCGTGAGCTTTAAATAAAATCTGTGAAGCCGCATTTAAAATTTAAGTGATTCATGAGCTAATTGCAAATGCTAAACTCTAACTCTCTTAAAGAATATCCCGAAGTAGGACGGGTATTTTTGCTAATAATAATAATAACCTATATATTATAATAAGAGAGCTGTCCGTCTGTCTGTCCGTCTGTCCATCTGTCTGTCCGTCACACTTTCAGAAATTGTGAGAAAAAATTGTAAGAAAAAAAATCCAGAAATTGTAAAAAAAATTCAGAAATTGTATTACGGGCGGCAATGTGAAGCTCAAGATTTTCATGACTGTGTTCTTTTCTGTAGTTAAGCAACGGGGGAAGGGTGGGGGTTGGAGGGGTGTGGGGGGGGAAGGGTGTGGGTGGGGGAAGGGTGGTTGTGGGGGGAAGGGTGCGGGTTGGGGGAAGGGTGGGGTGGGGGTAATGGGGGATGGGTGGGGTAATGGGGAGGGGTGGGTGTAATGGGGGAGGGGGTTAGTCCCCAAGTTGTATGAATGGGGGTGAGGAGGTTTTGGGAGATACCAGATTCAGAAATGTTGACACAATGTGAAGCTCAAAATTTTCACGGCTGGGTTCTTTTTTTGTAGTTTAGCCTGTCTAACCGTCAGCGAAGTGACGGGAACTGTACTAGTAATAATAATAATAATAATAAAGTAAATAAATGAATAATTTTTGAAGATTTTACCTCCGTACTAACACCCAAGATCATATGACAGAGAGGACTACACCTTGCCTGGACTTAGGGAACGATCACCCATCCAGCTACTACTCAGATCCAAGGTCGCTTAACCCTCAACAGGTACAGTAGAGTGGGGTCAGAATGATCCACATCAAATTTGTGCTTGTCAATTATCGCATTGTATCCAAATGTAAATAAAGCTTTTTTGCTCCTTTCTTTGAATTTTCTTCTACATGAATACGATATCCAGATAAAACTGAACGTTCAAACTTGTTTTATGTGGAATAAAGCACATATTTTTTAAGTTTATTACACAAGGGTCATTTTGACCCACCTTACCACTTATGAAACAAATATTTTATCCTACCTGTTGAGGATTAACTTCACTAATCTTACGCCAAACGGTGTTACAGCATTACCACGGCGTGCTTCTTAACTGTGAGAAGAGTCATTAGATGTACACTATAAAGAGGCAGCATACAACTCCTAAGTTGAACATTTCCGATAATATCTCGACTGAAGGTTTTTTTTTCACGTGTTTGGTATTTTTTTTTAATATCCTTAAAACCTGTTAATGAGCATACTCTGACCATCAACAGTCTTAACGTTGAACGTTTTATAGCGTGATGTATTAAACTACCACGCACGAGCTCTTGCATCATAAGATACAAATGCATAATTTGTTAGTAACGTTTAATTTTTTCTCAACTAGACGGATTAAGCACGCAAGTGGATGAAACTTGTGAAATGTTTCGTTGTTTCTCCACCAGATGGATTAGGAGTACAGAGCGCATACTCAATGGTTTTTCTTGAATGTCATTAGATGACTCAGGCTGCCTTTTTCATGCTTTTTTTTGGTTTCGTGGTTCATTTTCATTTCACCCCCAAAAAATTGTTTTGGTAGTTAGAATATGTGAATATTTTCTAACTGAAGAGTTTCAGGCAGGATAAAAATTTTGCCTGAATAATCTCTGGTGTATGATGGGGGTAGTTTAAATAACTCACCCAGACTTTTAAAGATGCTACAATAGCACGGGCACGTTAACCCTCTATGGACAATTTTCTGTAGGGTTAAGTCATAAATGCGTGTATATGAAAGGTTAGAAATTTGTAGCAGTTGTCCATATAGGGTTAAGGTTAAAACAATACAACCTCACTCATATTACATTCATTTCTTAGAAAATTCTAGAAGTACCCAGTTAGAGTTTAACATTTGGAAGACAGTGGCCGTAGCTCAGCAGGTAACACCGTTTCCTTATAAGAAAAATGAAAACACTGAGATCGGGAGTTCGACTCTGGATGGGATGGTTAATGATAATTCAGAAGTTAGTACAATGGGCCGCGTTTGTCTGACATGAGCGCTGCGCAAGTTTCTAGTCCTTCTGAGTGATTATTATTAATATTTGGAATAAGAGCGAAGGTACCAAACTTTTGAACTTCACGTGCAGGGCCATTAACTCCAAACTTTTGAAGTTACAGAATCTCATTAAGGCTTAAACTTAAAGCAAATATAAAGGAAATTTTAAGCCTTTTAGTATGAAATTTGTTACATAGGATGAAAAGTGCGTCAAAATGACCTAATGTAACAACAGAACTAAAAAAAATTTTTTTATCCACACACACACACACACACACATATATATATATATATATATATATATATATATATATATACTATATGCGAAGCTTTAAGATTCGATTTGATTTCGAATCGGGAGAGAGGACTCGATTTGATTCGTTAGCTTGGGCTCCGATTCGATATTTTCGAATCTCCATTAAGTCCGGTAAACAACATCAGTGATGTTGTTTTGAACACTTTCGTACATAAGCACTTTTCTTTTTACTTAGATTATAATTCATTCTATATTGTGAAACCAATCTCTTGCGCAATAACACTTTTATCATACTTTAATACCATTGTTTCTCCTCATGATCAAATACTTAATACATTTTTTTTAGAAGGATTTACTTTGTCCTTTGTTCTCAAGAAGATTTAATTAATTTTATGCTTATTACTAATTGTGTGTAGAAACATTCTAATCTATATGTGTACAGTTGATTCGATTCGAGATTCGATTCGATTTGAATTGTTTAGGATGATTTGATTCGAGATTCGATTCGAAGAAAAATTGTGATTCGCAGGGCCACAATGTTGCCTCACTCTCTCTTTACTCTCGCTATTATACGGACATTGCTCTTCTGAACTCTCTAACTGCATGCCTCTTCCTTTAAGGAGAGCACGCAGTACCAGACTTTCTACACTTTCTCATTCCTTTTTTGTCCAACTCTCTAACGCAAGGGTTAATCGGTATTTTCAGTCTTTCATCTACTCATCCGGTGAAATCTGGAACAATCTTCCTCAATCCATCTTTCCTTCTGTCTATGGCCTCCCCTCTTTCAAACGCAGAGGTTCTAGGCATCTCGAAAACCCCGGACCTCGATTTTGGCTCTCTTCTTCTATGGGAGGGGCGCTTTTGCGGGCATTTGCACTTGGCCCCTCCTTCCTGCATAAAATTATATATATATATATATAATATATATATGCCTGGCTCAGAACAATCCCCGATGAGCCGGGCGTACCTGGCTATGTGAGGTGGAGCGTACAAGAAACCAACTCACTACTTCACCAGGCCAACTCTAGAGGAAGGACGACAAGCTTGACCTTCGTGAAATGAGGAATCATCGCGCGGAACCTTTGAAAGGTATATACTGGTACTCCTTTTCCGACATTTCTCTGTGTAGCTATTGAATATGACAGTTTCGACAAGTACCAAAATATATGATATACGAAGCCTTCCATTTCTATATACGATAATCTTTGGATCCTATTTACTTTATTCCATTATTCCATTACATTCTATTTATTCTGTTAAGTTCCATTATTCAGAGTCAAACCTTTCATCAATTCACTACATTTCAGCTTTTTATTATTCTTGTCATTATTTATTTATTTACTTCTAAATAATTTTAACATTTCATATATTTTTATTCTTCTGCAGATTATTAAGCATTTTATTTTAATCTAACGAACGTGCGAAAAGAAAATGGAATTTTAACACTGACTGATTTATTTAAATAGTTTTATAGAGATATCCTATAATAAAATAAATGTCAACATGGGAACAGAAATATGTACTTATTTTAATGTAATAATATAAAATAAAATATAATATGTATACATATATAACGTGGTGTGTGTGTGTGTGTGTGTGATACATACAGTACATCTTATAGACAGATAGTGGTTTTAGCAAAGGTGCAGAGGAAGCACTGTTGGTGTCTGCAGTTCTCACGCATTCGTTAAGGAAACTGCGAACGTGTCCCTTTGTGTGGATCAAAGAGACTTCCCAAACAGCAGAATGGAACTCTTGATGCTGTTCCAATATGTATGCATGCTTAAACAGGAGAGGGGGGGGGGAAATGACCCCCCTGATGTGGATGTACGCAACTCGGCATTCAGTATAAATATTCTGTATGTATGTATAAACATACATACAGAATGGACGAGGATATGTATAAAAGATGGAATTATAGAGTAGACATATATATATATATATATATATATATATATGTGTGGTGTGTGTTAAGTAAAACGTACAATGTAAAGTGTCCCGTTTCAAAGCATTCGTTGAGGGCGAAAAAGAAAAGGATCGCTGTAACATTGGCAAGAAACGTATGTGCAAGAATGTTAAATCAATTTAAGGAAAACAAACAACCACACGTTCAAATACTAATTAAATAAAGAGGGAAACGAACGAACAGCTGCAACAAATGAATGAGAGAGAGAGAGAGAGAGAGAGAGAGAGAGAGAGAGAGAGAGAGAGAGAGAGCTATTTGTATGCATGAGAAAATAAATAAAATAGACAAGTACTTTCAGTTACGAAAACATATATATATATATATATATATATATATATATATATCGGGTGATTTTTTTAAACATCTAATACTTAAAAACATTTGCATTTTTTTTATTAGAAATACAAATATGAAATTTTAACTGTACCTTCTGTACACATGGGGAATTAGTCCGCCAGTGCAAAATCTGCTCTCTGTGATGTTCTCTTAGCTCGTTAACTCTTTGCAGAAGAACAACAAAATTTTGCTGTACTCTGGACAGAGTATCTGTTGAAATCTTAGAAATTTTGTTGATCAATTGATGCTTTCAATTCTTCTTTTGGTGTGGATTCTGCTTAAACACATTATCTTTTCAATATTCCCACAGATAAAAGTCACGCGGGTTTTAGATCTTGTGATGTTGGTAGTCATGATATTCCTGTCATAAACCGCAGGGAATCTATTGGACAAGACTGTAATGTTATAATGTAATGTTATAATAATGTTATAATGTTAATGTTTCAGTCAAAAGTATGGTAACAGGTCGGTAAGCTGAAAAATACAAACTTTTAAAGTTTTAAATATTTAAAAACCTAACTCGACATATATATATATATATATATGTATATATATATATATATATATATATATATATATATAATATATAAATCAGGGTTTAATAAAATTTTACAACACATCTGCCTATATGTGTTTAGACCGGGTTTCAAAGCGTCCTGCTTGTACGATTTGAAACATTTTTTACACTCAAATAAGGAACATATTAAGAACATTTAGAGAACGTTTTGTATTTTTATATACTGTATAACGGTTTCCGCACAAAGCATTATTTAACGCCCAACAATGCCTTCAACTCGCCTTCTTCAACGCTTTCCAAATATCGTTTTCAAAGCTTTTCTTGCGTACGTAGAACGAAACATTTTACATAAGGCTTTATACAAATAAAGGCTTTATACAAATAAGGCTTTATACAAAAAGCTTTTCAAAAACACTTTTATGCGGTTATTTACATTTCCAAAAAGATTTTCCAGAACATTTTGAAGTGAGACATCATTTATTGAAGGAAATGTCAATCAAATCCCCTTTCAATTAATCTTCATTTATAGTGAGTTATTACATTTAACTGCCAACGCTCGCATAGTTCCATGGGCTACATTAGTTGGCCTTAGCGGTTTGCTTGTTTCTGGTCCCCCTCAATCAATATTATTACTACATGCAATTTAATTCTTACACGTTTACCTAAATCTAGATACTAACAGTGACTTTAGGGCTTAACACTAACTATATTGCAAATAATGTGCAATAAAATTTAGTCTTGCCCGCGATTCAAACCTGCTTCTCTGAAGATCCAACTTTTTTTTTGGTATATGCATGTGTGTATTTACGTTAATATTTGCATTGTTTTTCTTCATATGTATATCCGGCAGTAGACAGGCCCCATTTGTCACCTTTCAATAAATACTTAAGAATCCACATTTGGAATAATAATAATTGAAATTAAAATTAAAATCCATTTATTGTTCCATTTATACATTGTACAATGACCATATAAAGGATGTAACAGGAAATATACAAAAATGGGTGCGTGAAAGATCCCCTGTATATATGTTACAGGGAATCTGTGTAACAAGGGATTTCAGGAAGTCCCTAAAATGTTCAGGGATTTCATGTGTTAAGTCGTGATATTTTCGTTAGTTTTAACGAAAATATCACGACCTAACCTTACATGAAATCCCTGAACATTTTAGGGATTTCATAAAATCCCTAATTACACAGATTCCCTGTAACATATACACAACATGACGAAGATAGAGGTAAAATCCAGGAAGATCTGAATAAAATCGATGATTGGTCAGTCACATAGCAAATGAGATTTAACGTCGATAAGTGCAAAATTTTACATATAGGTTCGTGTAACGGTAATTTTGCGTATAGTATGTCAGGGAAGGAATTAGCAAGCGTAGAGCCGGAAAAAGATTTAGGAGTTATAGTCACTGGTGATTTAAAAGTAGCGAAACAAAGTACAGCAGCGGTCAATAAAGCAAACAAAGTGCTAGGTTTTATAGCTCGGAATTTTGAGTACAAATTGCGCGATATTATTGTTCCTCTTTATAAATCATTAGTTAAACCCCATTTGGAGTACGCGATCCAATTTTGGAATCCGCATATGGGAAAAGATATATGATAGACAAACTAGAAAGAGTTCAAAGACGAGCAACTGAGCTGATTCCGTCGCTTAGGTCAAAGTCGTACGAGGATAGGCTTAAGGAGTTAAAATTGACTACACTCGAGACTAGGAGGCTAAGGGGTGATCTAATCCAGGTTTTCAAAATTATGAATGGGTTCGATAACGTAGATAGAGATATCTTTCTCGAAATATCTCAATATAATAGGACTAGAAATAACGGGTGCAAGTTGACAAGTGAAGGTTCGAGACAGCAGTTGCCAAAAACTTTTTTACGCAGAGAATAGTAAATAGCTGGAATAGTTTGCCGATAGAAGTAATTAGTAGCACATCTATAAACATGTTTAAAAATTGATTTGACACATATATTGATAGATTGGGTACAGTTTAAGGTAGTAAAATTAAGGCTTTGTGGTTCGGAACCCACGTGAAATTGTAGGTCCTCTCCGCCACCACGGAGGACATGCACAACACAATACACAATTACGAACACAGTTAGGTAGACCAGCCATGAGTGGATCCTAGGGTCTTTGTTGGTCTGAAATATTATAACATTATAACATAGAACTGCCATTTGCAAGCACATTTTAAATGCTTTATTGGCATAATAAGGAGGAGATTAAAGTGTCAGATATCGACCAAGGAAGTATTCCGGGGAGGACGCTAAGCAGAAGACAGGGAGTACTAGAACTCCCGTTTCACCTGTCGCTATCCTCCTCAGTTGATCTTTCTTCGTGTCTCATCTACCCTGTGAGCAATCCAGCATGCTCTCAAACACAGGCTTCTCTCACTATCCTCCACTACACATACTTCCTATTTAAGATATCTCGGATCTCTGCCTAATTCACTTTTCATAAATTTCTGCAACATTTGTGGCCTTCAAATTTTCAATCTGTTGAACACGACCTCTCCTCCTCTAATCCTTTCTTCCTAGTAGTATTTCAAAGCTTAAACACTTTTTCAACGTAGTTGAACATCTTCCGTGTTAAATTACTAGTGTTGTCATTGTTAACTGAATTACTATCGTTTAATTTAATGTGTTAAGTGATTTTTGTGAACATATTTTTCTTTTCTAACCCATCCTGAACCTAAGTTTTTCATGTTGGTACATATCCTTACATGATTCGCGTCAGCTCGTGGCAACAGCTGTGATACAGGGTTTAAAACGTACGACTCGCCACCAGTCCAGACTCATGATCTGGGGTAAACATTCCGTACCGCCTCACAACGGGTTCTGAGTTTGAAGCGTCGTGACGTACTCTCCTCGCAGTCTCTCTCACCAGAAAATATCAGCAAACAAATATGGAGTTACCGCCAAGTAGCATTCTTAACGCACGGCAACCCCTTTTCTGTACCTTCTTACTTTCTATATACTCATTTTCACTCCAAAGATGGATGTTGTGCATACGTACCCAATAACCTAACTTGTTCTCGTATTCCCGAACTTGAATCTTTCGAATTCTATACCCTCTGGCTACGGCTTTCAAACTAAATACATCTGCGCTCTTTACCTTTCTCCTAATTCTACTGACTATCCAAAATTCTTTGACTACCTCACTTCCAAAGTGGAATACATTCTTTCTCGCTCTCCTTTAGCTGAAATCTCCATTTTAAGATATTTCAATGTTCACCACCACCTTTGGCTTTCCTCCCATTTCACTGACATCCCTGGTGAACTAGTTTACAACTTTTCTATCCTAAATGACCTTGAGCAGATTGTACAACACCCGACTCGTATCCCCGATCGCCTTGGAGATAGGCCCAACATTCTGGATTTATTTCTTACCTCTCATCCTTCTTCTTACTCTGTAAAACGTTTTCTCCATTGGGCTCCTCCGAACACAATCTTATATCTGTTTCCTGTCCTATCGCTCCAATTCGGCCTTTGGATCCTCCGAAGATGAGGCGCCTTTGGCACTTCGGCGCCGCTAATTGGGAGGCCCTTAGGCAGTACTTCTGTAATTTCCCATGAAATGATTACTGCTTCCGTGGCATGGGCCCTTCTGGGTGTGCTGAGCGCATCACGGAGGTGATTCTCTCGGGCATGGAAACATACATTCCATATTTTATTCCTAATACTAATGCAAAAAGACCTTGGTTTAACTTTACTTGTTCTAATGCTATCCGCAACAGAGAGGAGGATTTCAGAAGATACCGTCGCTATCCAACTCCTGACTCACTCAGCTTATATTTTTGCCCGGAATCGTGCAAAATTTGTTCTTCGACTCTCCAAAAATTTCTTCATCTGACAAAAATGCGAAAAGCTATCCAATTCTAATTCTTCTCACTCTTTCTGGCATCTAGCTAAGAACCTCTTCAGCAACTTTACTTCCTCCTCTTTCCCGCCTCTTTCTTTCCCTCTTGCTTATTGGTGGGATCACGCAGGAAATCTGGCCAGTTCCCTGGAACCTTATTTCGACCGGCGACCTTCCTCCTGATGCCTTTATGGCGTTTCTCCCTGGTTGTCTCTTTGATGCTGCTGGATACATAGGTGTCCCAGACCACGTCACCTCTTGCAGAGGTCTCCAACTGCTGCATGATGTGGGGAAGAAAGACACCAGTGGCATATTCATCAAACGTGGTGATGTTAAGGATTGGCAGGAGGTGCACTACAGCACCACCACCAAATATTTTCACATCGAAGGACCTAGGAGGTTCCAAATGTGGCTCATCTATCTCGTGGGGCAGAATGCTCAGCAGATCCGACTTCCTCACCTGTCGTAGCTTACCTCTGTCAGAGAGAGATGGAGGATGTGGATGATTTTCATGCTTGAAGAAGATACCTATGTCTCCATCCTTCTGTTGCATGACTATGTATAAGCTGGAGAAGAGTGTCACATCATCCTTCAGCAGTGAGATCTGGCTTGCCTGCTTGGTCTTTGGCTTGGGTGTCGGACAACTAAACAGAGGCAGAGAGTTCTTCTTGATGGGCTCATGGATAGAGCGTTTGCGGTCAGTTAGCACTGACTACAGTAGGCGTTGTATTGCTCCCTACCCACTGCTTCCACGGTACGGACTGTGTTGACAACAGACTCGTCGATCGGTGACATTCCGTGTGTCCAGTGTGAAAAGTTCAGGGCTGTCATCTCGGAAAGGTTTGCTCATCTCAGAGATAGCCTGAACCAGACCCAGTGTTTGCTCTTTGAATGTCTTCTGTGTTGACAGTCCTCCTCATGGTGTTGTTGTTGATTTTCTTCTTCTGAGGTGTACTCCTCCTCAAACTCTTGGAGAAGTCGTGTTTGCTCAGGTCCAGCTATCATCCACTTCTTGAAAGCTGAAGGATTCTTAGTCAGTCCCACTGCACTCCCTGAACCCTTCACGAGCTCAATGTTCTGCTCATGAGCCTGGTCGATTGGTATGGATGAGAATCGCTTGGTTGTCTTTGAAACAATCCAGTGGCCGTTGTCTTCGAATTCCTCTTGGATGGCTGTAGGTAGGCTCTCCATGTCGGAATGGGACGTTTTGGCGCCGACGTTTGGGCGCCACCGTTTGGGCGCCGTTTGACGATTGGTTAGGTTAAGTCGTGATATTTTTGTTAAAACTAACGAAAATATCACGACTTAACCTAACCAATCGTCAAGGGCGTACAGTTGACCTAACCGGGCAGTGACGATTGGTTAGGTTAAGTTGTGATATTTTTGTTAGTTTTAACGAAAATATCATGACTGAACCTAACCAATCGTCAATGGGGCAGATAGCGGAAAAGTACCCATATTATATATACACCTTATAATACACTGACTCTTTTGCTCGCACCGCCAAAAAAGTAACGAAGGGTCGCGCTTGCTACATTTATCAAACACATACAAATATCCATTATGTGAAAACTTCTGTTTCCCTTTCTTACTTGATATATTTTCAGACATTTATGCTATTAAGGGCAACAACACAACTTATCTGAAAAGACAGACAGCACTTCAGGTTAATAACCAAGTATTACTACTTAATACTTAATACTAATTAACGGCGGCGCCAAACCGGCTCCGCGCCCAAACGGTGGCGCCCAAACGGCGGCGCCAAAACGTCCAGTGCCAAAATGTCGGCGCCAAAACGTCCTAGATGGTCTCCATGTCCCGTAGGTGCACGGGAATCCATCTGGCATAGTTGTGATGGTCAAGGGCAAAGAACCAACCGACCAAAGCCTTGAGTGATTCCACATACAAGGGGGAGTCTCGTTCTCGGTGGTCCCGCAAGAAGATCAGACCAAAGATTTCCATCTTGAGAATGGTATCCCAGTACTGAAATGTTGGACTCTTGCTGATCATATCTTGTCTCCAAGTTTGTTTGGCCTTTTCATCATGCGGTCCTTCAGTCATAGTGTGTGTGAAGTTATCCTGCTGAAGCTTGGCCAGGGCCAGAGCACTCACTTGGTGGGCATGTCTTGTCCTGGTGAGGTGGGATGCCTTGAGGAAGGAGTCAGCTGTGCCAGAGGAGGCGATGCCTCTTTGGGTCAGTGCAGTGGTCCACCCAGAGGCCTCCAAGTAGTCCCCGAAATGTTTTCCACATTGCCCCGAACATGATTACGTACTTGTCTTCGCCATGTGATTGAGGCCAGTTCCACTGAACAAACTTGGCCAGTGCATACAGTGGTGCATCCAAGGTAATCATTGGAATCTGTCTAGGATTCAGGAACTGAGTGGCTTCGCGCTGTACATTCATCCCATGCTTGATCATGGCTGCTGAAGCAACCTTCTCATAGAAGAGTGGCAAGTGTTGTGTGAGAGCGGGTTGTGAGTCGTCAGAGATGTGGTCTTGATGACTGGCATGGTAGGCTGACCAGGCCACAGCATCTCCTTTGGTTACCTCCTCCTTCTCGATCAGCTTGATAGCATGCTCCAGCCAACATTTCTCTTTCTCTCGTGCTCCCTCCAGACGTCTCTCCACAGCTTTGACAGCATTAGATGTCTTGGGTACAGCCACACTTTTTGTTTTGAGTGCAACAGCGGGCACAGTGGTGAAGCTGTCAGGCAACAAATGGTTCGTCTTTGTTTCTGAAGAGGGCATCCGTATCCCATCCTGAGGGTGTCCCATATTGGATTTGGTAGGGAACTGAAAGAGGCTGATGCTTGTACCGTGGAATGAACCTTTCGCTGTGGTCCAAAGCACCAACGGTAAAGATGCCTTTGCGTAGCTGGGCAGGACTCACAGAACCTTTGTCCTTGGTGTTCTCACAGACAGCAGTAGCCAGTTGATTAAATTATCAAATGGAAGTACCCGATCATAGCTTACACTCAAGCCCAAAGTGTACAGCTGTGTTATCAACTTCTTGGACCTGGTTTGCGTGTGAACATTTAGTCCAAGGTAGAGGGGAAAGGGTGGTTCATGCTCCAATGAATGTCGAGACCTGGCAGTTGCAGCAGCCGCTCCCTTCATGGCAGTTGGAGCCCTCTTCTTGCAGTTAAACAGGATCATTTGCGAGACCGTGAGGCATGACTGGGAGTGCAGAATCCTGGTCCTTGAGGTGGCTCCTTTCAAAAGCATGGCTACCAGGGATTTGAGAGTTGTGGAGTGAGTCCTACTGGCATCCAGATGGGAATGAAACATCAAAGTTGAACCCTTTAGAACGGAAGATATCGTCACGCACAATTCTAGCAGCTTTCGCCAGAATCACTGCATTCCCCTCATAGTCAGACTTCAAAGTGTCCTTGAGCAGTTCCTGCATGCCTCGTTCGAAGACAAGTACTACATTCTTGCTATCACTTTGCTCTTGTGGTTGTGGAAAGTACTTCAGAACTTGCTCCTTGAAGCGAACCTTGTTGATCTCTCTACCAATACCAAGGTCGGCCAGGCGATTTTCTTAGAGCTGACGCAGCGGGGAAAACTTGAAACAGAAGGTTCCATCTCTACAGAGTTCTCAACATGTGTGATGAGCTCAACAAAAGCTCTGGCTTTCAGTTTCTTCTCTTCCACGTCAATCTGAGAGTAGTCTTGGCTTCTCCTCAGAAAGGAACGATGGTGATTTCGCAGTCCAGTCAAGCAAGCAAGGTGATACTTTGCATCAATGGCAACGCGGTCACCACCTTCAATCCTGGTCAGTAAATCTGTTTCGTGCAGATCTGCGGCCATGGTTCTTATGTTGCTCTCTGCCTGAAGAGTTGCAAAGTCATGGAGTTGCCCATCGCATTTGTTGCAGAATATGCACTTATTCTTCTCCACGGGCATGCGGTGTCGACGTCGTTTGGCTGAAGCATCACTCTCAGTACTGCCGGCTGTCGCCCTCTTCCTTGCTCTTTCCAGTTTCTCTGCACTGAACTTGACATGGCATGTTTTGGGCCACTGTGCACGGTGCTGAATAAACTATGCCTTGTCCATGTCCTCACTAAACTTGAGTGCGACCAGGAATCTCCCTAACTGCCTGAATTCACTGACACTGTCCAGAAAGGTTCTGCATGCCTCTGAGCTGTCCTGTGTTGACGTACATTAAGGGGACATCGGAGTGTTTCAGAGGTTTTCTGCTGACATATTACACACAGTCCAGTTCATTGTGTGCAACTGCAAGGGTCCTCAGGCGCAGTCTGCAATACAAAGAAGCATTTGTCAGAATTTGTCATCCTTACCGACCATAACACATGTGGAAAAAAATCTGTAAACCAAAAAATAAATATTTTTTTTCATTCTACATGTTTGAATGTTGCTGCCAAGCAATAAGCATAGTATTATAACATTCTACAACAGTAATTGAGCTCTCAGAGCCAATATCTTTATTTCTAACCGAAAAACTGATTTTTTCTGGTTTTCGCCTATCCATTTTCGAAAAATGGCTGAAACAGTCTCCAGCAAGCTCAATTACTTGGTTCCAATAAAAATATTAAAATTTATATCACAGATTGTCAAGGGAAAAAAAATGGTGATTTTGTCCGGCATGTCCCCATATTGTCAAAATGTGGTCCTAAGCTGCCTGACTATATTGCTTGTATGTTAAAAAGAGTTATTATATGACAATTACGTACATAAATGCCTATAAAATGGAATACAGGTACTGGTATATACTAGAGGCACTCAATATATTTTGACCCACCCTTTTTTCTTAGCTAAATAATAGGCCATGGGGCTGAAATGTCTTTTGGGCCGTAAGTTTGAACTTTTTGCGCTTCACATAACCGGATTTCTCCAGTTTGAACCTCCCCTCCTTGTATAAAACCGCTTTTAAAAGCCCTTGTATAAAACCGATGGTTGATGCAGTTTCGAAAATGGCGTCTGACAGTGATGTGCGTCGTAAACAGAAAGCTGTTATCGAGTTCTTAACCGCAGAGAAGGAAACAGTTAGAAATATTCGCAAACGTTTAGGAGATGCTGTTGTTCATCGAAGCACAGTTGGACGCCGGTCTAAACGTGTGAGATCATCGGAGAGAGGGAGAGCCAGCCTCGATGATGAGCCACGCAACGGTCTCCCGGCATCGGCTGTCACAACTCACACTGTGCAACGTGCTAACAGCATCATTCGATCAAATCGGTGCGTCACATACAACGAGCTATCACTGGAGCTAGGAATTAGTGAAGGAAGTGCGAATACGATAATTCAACAACTGGGATACTCAAAACTGTGTTCACGGTTTGTTCCTCGCGAACTGAGTGAAGATCACAAAGCCCAAAGAAAAAAATTGCTTCTGAGTCGTTGGTTCGATACGAGACAGAAGGGATGACTTCCTTTCACTAATTGTGATTGGGGATGAGACTTGGGTACACCTGAAACAAAACGCCAATCCATAGAGTGGCATCACGCAGACTCCCCACGCAAGAAAAAGTTCAAAATGGCTCCCTCTGCAGAAAGGTTATGGCCACCATCTTCTGGACATGAAAGGAGTGATTCTGGTGGACATTATGAAGAAAGGACAAACAATCAATTCAGAGGCATATATTGCTACCCTACAGAGACTCCAGGGACGTATAAAGCGAGTTCGACCGGAGAAAAACTGGAAGACGACCTTCTTTTGCACGATAACGCAAGACCACACAACAGTTTGCAAACAAGAGAGGTCATCACAAAAATGCGCTTGACTGTGTTAACCCACCCTCCATACATCCCGGATGTGACACCTTCAGCATCCATTTGTTTGGCCAATGAGAGATGCTATTCGTGGAAAAAAGTTTCAGAGTGACGATGAGGTTGTTGATGAGGTTAAGGGGTGGCTCCAGCGGCGGAATCCAGCTGACTTTTTACCAGCAAGGAATAAAGGCCCTTGTTTCGAGGTGGAGGAAAGACGTAGAAAAGGATGGAGACTATGTGGAAAAATAAAAACTTGTAAAAAAGGTGTGTAACTACTTGTGTACAAAATTTCGTGAACTTACAAGGAAACTTGGAAAGAAAAAAAAAGGTGGGGCAAAATATATTGAGTGTCCTTTGTACAAAGGAATACAGAGGACCCCAAACAGCAACAGACCGGCTGGTCAATACGAGGCTGTCTACTTAAGAAGGAAGGTTAAAAGATGTAAGATAATTTAGAGATAAGTGAAAGTATTAAATCAAAGCAAAGAAGAGAGGTTGAAAGGAAGGAAAGAAATTTAAAGGTAAGTGAAAATTTTGAAGTAAAGAGAAGGGAATCCGAGTGAAAATTCTACAATACTAACAACGCTAACAAATGCTTCTAACTCGGGGTTTAAGGCAAGATAAGCATCTAGTCTCTTTTTAAAGGATCGACCGAATTACTTTGAACTAGCTGACTGGTAATCCATTCCACAATTTAATTATACGAGTAAAGAAAAAAATGTTTAGCGTCATTGGAATTAAAAAGTTTACCAACTATATTGAAACCATTACCGCGAGTTCTATCTGCATTTCTGAAGGTGAAATATTTTTCGGCGTCGACATTATCAAAACCTTTAATCGGTTTGAACACCTGGATTAAATCTTCTCGAATACACCTTTTTGCAAGTGAGAATAAATTTAACGTTTCTAAACGGGCAGCGTATGATTTGTTTCTAAGTCCAGGAATCATCTTAGTAGCCCGTCGCCGCATTCTCTCCATTCTGCCTATGTCCTGTCGTAAATATGGGGACCAGAACTGAACGCAGTATTCCAGGTATGGGCGTACTAAGGAATTATATAATGTTAGCATTGTTTTCTCCGACTTAAATTCAAATGATTTACCAATAAGTCCTAAGATTCTATTTGCTTTTCTGACCGCTTCGATACATTGCTTACTCGGTTTAAGAGTGTTGGCAACAATAACACCTAAATCTTTCTCTTCCGTAACACTCGTTAGTGTCGTGTCGCGCATAAAATACTTTTCCTTAACATTGTTTCTACCGATATGCAACGTTTGCATTTATCTATGATATATTAAAGTTCATTTGCTAAATTTCTGCTCACTCGAGTAATTTATGAATATCTTTTCGAAACAGCAAAAGTTCTGTCGCTGATTTTGTTTGTCCCCCGAGTTTGGTATCATCCGCAAATTTTAAAATTATACTCTTAATTCGTATGTCGATGTCATTGATATAAATAATAATATGAACTGGTTCTATAACTGATCCCTGAAGCACGTCGCTATTTACACTTTTCCAGTTAGACGTTTTGCCACTCTTTGTTTACGTCCACATCGAATTTTTAATCCATTTGAGGACATTATCATCAATTCCGTGAGAATGAAGTTTAGCTAATAATATCCTTTGTAGCACTTTATCAAATGTCTTTTGAAAATCGAAATATATATCTACTGTTTTACTCTCGTCATATGTTTACAATATCATTAAAGAAATCGAGCAAATAAGTAAGACAAAACGACTGGGTCAAAAGCCGTGTTGGAAATCTTTAATTTATTAATTTCTAAGTGATTAACTATATTATCCCGAACGATCGTCTCCATAACCTTACCAACTACTGAAGTCAGACTAATGGGGCGATAATTTCCCGGAAGTGATTTGTTCCCCCTATTTAAATAATGGCGTAATGTTTGCAAGTTTCCAATCGAACGGAACTTCTCCAAACTGTAACGATTTATTATTACTATTATTTTATTATTATTATTATTATTAAATATATATGTGGGAAGAGAGACTTTTGCGCATTTTAGTTTTTTAAGTACCTTTGAGTAGAGCTTATCTGGACCTGGAGTTTTATTTGGATTAATTTTACCTGTGGCCGAGAGTATTTACTTTCGGAATGGGACGTTTCGGCGCCGACGTTCTGGCGCTGACGTTTTGGCGCCGACGTTTTGGCGCCGCCGTTTGGGCGCCACCGTTTGGGCGCCGTTTGACGATTGGTTAGGTTAAGTCGTGATATTTTTGTTAAAACTAACGAAAATATCACGACTTAACTAACCAATCGTCAAGGGCGTACAGTTGACCTAACCGAGCAGTGACGATTGGTTAGGTTAAGTTGTGATATTTTTGTTAGTTTTAACGAAAATATCATGACTGAACCTAACCAATCGTCAATGGGGCAGATAACGGAAAAGTACCCATATTATATATACACCTTATAATACACTAACTCTTTTGCTCGCACCGCCAAAAAAGTAACGGAGGGTCGCGCTTGCTACATTTATCAAACATACAAATATCCATTATGTGAAAACTTCTGTTTCCCTTTCTTACTTGATATATTTTCAGACATTTATGCTATTATGGGCAACAACACAACTTATCTGAAAAGACAGACAGCACTTCAGGTTAATAACCAAGTATTACTACTTAATACTTAATACTAATTAACGGCGGCGCCAAACCGGCTCTGCACCCAAACGGCGGCGCCAAAACGTCCTGCGCCAAAATGTCGGCGCCAAAACGTCCTAGATGGCTTTACTTTCACTAATGGTAAAATCGTGAAGCTTTAAATGATCATCACTGAGCATGATTATGGGAACGGGAATGTTGTTCATATTTTCGTTAGTAAAGACGGAAGAGAAGAATTTATTTAAAACTTCCGTCATTTGTAAGTCATCGTAAATTTGTTCGTTGTTTTCGCCTAGAGTGGACCAATAGTCTGCGAAGCTACTTTTTTATTCCTAACACAATTATAGAATTCCTTCGGATTCCATTTAATTTGGGTCACTATACATATACAGGGTGATTTATAAATGTATTTCATAAATAGCAGGGTGTATTCTTGAGACAAAAGTAAAGAAAAAAGACCATATAAACATAGGTCGAGAAACCCGTAGGTTTCGAACTATAGCACGCGACACAAAAATGAAACTCCTGAAGATTTTTTACATTTTATGTAAATACACAGTGTGATACATTTACTTCATTAAAGTAAATGTTCGAAATGCTTTCCTACTTCTTGAATGCATGCTTCAGCACGTCGCACCAGTGATTGTCTGACACACTAAAAAATTCCTGGAGTATTGCGGATCGTTTCGCAATTGTCTCGAACTCGTTGCCACAATTCATCATGTGCTCGGACTTTTGTAACATAAACTAAGCTTTTTAAATACCCCACAAATAATAATCAAGAGGATTTAAATCTGGTGACCGAGGTAGCCACGGAATAGGACCACCGCGCCCTATCTACCTGTCAGGATACACGGCATTGAGATTTTCTTTTTAGGAGTTTATATGGTATTTTTTCTTTACTTTTGTCTCAAGAATACACCCTACGATTTTTGAAACACATTTATGAATCACCCTGTATAGCTTATAGTTGTGCTTACTTTTTCCAATAGGACCACCGCGCCCTATCTACCTGTCAGGATACACGGCATTGAGATTTTCTTTTTAGGAGTTTATATGGTCTTTTTTCTTTACTTTTGTCTCAAGAATACACCCTACGATTTATGAAACACATTTATGAATCACCCTGTATAGCTTATAGTTGTGCTTACTTTTTCCAATAGGACCACCGAGCCCTATCTACCTGTCAGGATACACGGCATTGAGATTTTCTTTTTAGGAGTTTATATGGTCTTTTTTCTTTACTTTTGTCTCAAGAATACACCCTACGATTTATGAAACACATTTATGAATCACCCTGTATAGCTTATAGTTGTGCTTACTTTTTCCAATAAGTCTTTTGCTTCGTCTTCTCAAGAGCTTGTAAGCATTATCGGACAAATCATTTGATTCTTTACATTTGAAATACGCTTCCTTTTTAACGTTAAGCTACTTTTAATTTCAGCATTCCACCATTTAGGTTTAACAGACTTCGCCAGTCTACGTAATGGGATATTAATTGATTCTAAACGTTTAAAAACTAATTAAAAAAGAATTCCATGTGCCATTAACATCGTCGCACGATAAAGCCTCATACCAATTATGGGTCGAAAGTTAGTTTTATGTCACGAAATTTAGCTCTCTTAAAATCCAAAACGTATTCCATACTCTTCGAATTATGAACATTAATTTTAATTTCAAATGTTATTTGCCTATACTCATGGTGAAGTAGTCCTCTCCTTCAGAGATATTATCAATTATGTCTAGGTCTGTACTTTAAACTAAATCTAGAATATTACGTTCTCTAGTGGGTTCCTTGACCATTTGAAAAGTGAACTTTCGAGCAAACCCTCGTACAGTCGACGACCGGAACTAGACTGTAAAGGACCACCCCCAATCCCTGCAAGGTAATTTAAGATCTCCCATAATTATCGCATCATGTTCGCTACTTGCATAAAAAATTAGTTCCTGAAGTCTATTATCACTATCAACAGTCGAGAGGGAGGCCTATTTACTAAACCTATAATTAATTTCTTTGGTCAGTTGGCTTTAATTTCAACAAACGTCGCATTTATATTATCAATTTCTGCAATGACTTTAATTATGGGTTTTAAGTGTGACTGAACGTATAATACTGTACCACCACCACTTCTTTCTATTCTGTCATTGTTAAACATCTCATAACCAAGAATATGATATTCTCCGAGAAAATCTCTACTTCCTGCATTTAACCAGGATTCAGTAATTGCTACAACCTCAAATTTTTGGTTAAGGATAATATTTAATTGTTCATGAAATTTAAATCTTAAACTCCGAGCATTAATATAAAATACATTATAAAATTTTGAGTACCGCAGTAGAATCTCAAGGTTCTTCGTGGAGGGAGTCGTTCACTGTAAGCAAACTTTATATTAACTGGTCGCCGGAGTTACGCTGGAGTTATGTTAGAGTTACGCCGGAGTTACGTCGACTGGAGTTACGCCGTTTTTTTCTGAAAAGCTATCGCAGAGCTATGTAATATTCTGCCAAGACGAGCTGTTCCCAATCCACTCAGGTGAAGAACATCACACAAAAATAAATCATTTTCATTAGAAAAATGACCACAAAATCAACGAATTCAAAATTCTCCTGTTGGCAAAAGGACTTAAGAATGTTGTTTATGTAGGTAGCTCTGCTGAAAAAGTTGTCGGATCCTGCTATTTTAGTGAGAATTCCTGAAAAACTTAATTTATTAGTCCTATCCTTTAGAATCCGGATCAGCCGTTGCATTAGCTCTATTAGCAACTCTGACTTGGAACTCTTAACCTCGTTAGTCCTAATATGCACCAATAATATCGTACTATCATCAGCATCTTTACAAACTCAACTATGGAGTCCGTGATGTCGTTCAAGCGTGGTCCAGGATAGCAGTTGGGTTCCTTCAGCAGAACTCCTGTAATGGAATCGACAACCAGCCTAATTTCCTGCATGTCATTCTGCTCTGGTCTTAGACAGAAAATATATTAGTTGTAACTACTCTTAGGCTGCGGTCACACCAAACGAGTCGAGTCGAGTCGAGTCATGACTCTACTTGACTCGCCATTCCATCGCACCTTAATTTGTATGTAATTTTGCAGAAACTGTTCACACCGGGGTCGAATCGAGTTGAGTCACGCTGAGTCAAGTTCGAGTCGAGTCATGAATACGACCGGACCTATTTTTTCGTCAGTCATCGAGAGTCATTTGTGTTGAGAGCATCATGCAACTGGAAGATTAATAAATCTTGTTCGGGAATATGGCTATTCTTCCTTCAACTGCAATTGAACGCCTATAATTTGTGTCCATTTTCTTGACAGAAATTCCTGTCATAGCCACCAATTTCTTGAAATTTTCTGTCGTCATTCTAAAGAAACCGAAAATTTTGTCTGGGTGGTTCAGTAGGTCCGGAAACAAATGACTAAAAGCACCAAAATCTGGCTTTTTGGTGTTGACTTCATGTATCCAGATTCGGTTCCTCCTCCTCCTACGTCGCCGAATCCACAACAGAACATGTAATTCCGCGAGAGAATACGTGTCCATACAGCTTGAAATCTGGCAGGATACTGACAAACTTGACTCTTCATGACTCTTTCTGTGTGAACGGGAATGATTCAATTTGTCTCGAGTCAAATGACTCTAATGACTTGACTCGACTCGTTTGGTGTGACCGCAGCTTTAAGCAAGGCTTATGCTGACCAGGTCGGGCCCCATTTCAAACTGGCTCAAACGGTCGATCCTCCGAAAGGAAAAGGGGGATGGGAATGACGACTGGTTGGGGATTTGTCGTCCTGCACGAGTTGAAATTCTACGTGATTTTCTTTCAGAGTCTAGGCACGTTGCCGTTGGTATATAGGAGGAATGTGAAAAAAAATATGTACAGAAATGGCAAACAAAACTCTTTAAACACAAATACCCAAACAAAATTTTTTCAACAACTCGGACACAATACGGCTGCGAAGTCTTATAGAGCAGGTGCAACTGACACAGCTGGGAACCCTCGAGCCGGACCGTTTCCTGGCAAGAAGCTACCAGAACAAGTAGGCGGGAACGGATTCATCTCGGAGGACCACAAGGCTACAAAACACGCGATACCAAAGGACAACGAACTTAAAATGCACAAGGGGCAATGCAAAAGAAAGAACATAAATATTGTCGTGGCAAATATTCAAGGAATAAAACAGAACAATTCACTAAACAAAGTTTCGTACCTGAAAGGATTTTTGGACGAAACAAGGGCGGACATCGCATGCCTCACAGAAACACATCTTAAAGATTGCCAAGGAAACTGCGAACACTGCATCGATAAGAAAGAATTGCATATCGATGGATTCAATTTACTAATAGTGGATAGAACAGCGAGACGTAATGGTGGGTGTGCTATTTATATACATGAGAGTCATATGACAGAGACGGTAATAAATAAATCCAACAGCTTCGTGGAAACCCTTGCAGCGAAAATAGAGAAACTAAATGTGATACTAATAGTCATCTATAGACCTCCAAACTCTCCAACTGAAATTTTTTCGGATGCCATTGATGATATCAGAACCCTAATAAAGTCTGTAAACTCTCCATCCCCTAATATAATACTCTACGGCGATTTTAATTTCCCATTTATAAAATACAAAAAGGTGAGTAGAAATATATTTATACATCAAGATAAGGGGGGACAAGAGAGGACCAGGAGCAAACAAAAATGTTGATGGCTTTCACAAACGAGTTTATGTTAACACAGGAGATAACAGAAAATACCAGAAAAAATGAATGCCTAGATCTGATATTCATGAATAACACGAAATTTATTGCTGATATAAAAATAACCCCAACTATTATCTCAGACTACAACATAATCGAGATATCAACAAATATGGCGATAACGTTAAAAGAAAATACACATACGGAAGGAAGAAGCAAATTTGGGGGCTTTTGATTTAAACTCCAAGACGATAAATTGGGAAGAAATCAGATTACACATGGCCCAAATAGAGTGGAGAACAGTTTTAGAGAATAAAACAACTGAGCAAATGCTAACAACCTTGGAAGAAAAAACACGGAGAACTTTAGAAAAATATGCTCCGAAATCACAGCCAAAAGGAAAGAGGAACTGGCTAGAGAGGCAAAAGAGAAGAATATTCCCCAAAAGAAAGAGAGGCGAAGTTAACTAACTGTGAAGAAAACAATGTCAGGAAAGTAATACAAGAAAAACTGAAGAGTATCGATAGGGAAATACAAACCCTGATTAAGGGCTATACAGAGAGGGAAGAGGAAAAGGGGGTAGAAGCAATAAAGGAAAATCCAAAATACTTCTATAGCTATGCGAAAAGGAAAACAAAAACGTGCGCCACTATCGGACCCTTAAGGAAAGGAAATAATGAACTAACAGACGATCCAAAAGAAATATCTGAAATATTGAGAGCCTAGTATGAATCGGTCTTCAGTACCGCAAAAAATGACAAAGCGATACCTGACAAAGATGCATTCTTTGAAGAGAAAGTGCAGGGAAAATGTATAACAGACTTTAATTTTACCCTAGAAGATGTCGCGCGAGCTATAGGACAAATGAAACTTAAAGCCCAGGATTTAAGTTTAGTATTTATCGGAAAAAAAAAAACAATTTGTCCTACGTACACTTTTACTCTAGACATGACAACCCCATCAAGAAAGCCATATTTTCTTCAATGTTTCTCCAGTTTCTCCAATGGATCGCCAGTCCGGAATACATGGATGCCGAATTAGAAAATTCAACAGTATTGGAAGTGATTTGTGTTACCCACCTGCTTTTTTAGAATCTTGTCTTAACAAGGGAAAACGAACATTCTATCGTGTGAATAATAACCCTCGCACTTTGTTGAAGAATATTTTAGTACTTCCATTTTTCCCAGGCTTTTTCGGCATTGTAATGCACTTAAACTTTTGAGGAACGAGTTAGAACGTGAGAAGGAGGCCAGAGTAAGGCTTGAAGAAAGGGTGATGCTCCTGACGGCAAAATTAGAATCCCTTGAGACTCCAGTTACGACCCCTCCTGCCTCAGTTTCTACTAATAATATAAATAGTATTAATAGCCCTCTCTCTTCTCCTAGTTCCCAACCCTTCGTTCGAGTGCGTAATGGAGCCCCATTGAGAAAACCTAAGACATGTCTACCAGTAATAACAAACAATAAGTTTTCTGTTTTAGGTTTCGATGATGCTGATGAACCGGAAATACGACTCGTTGGCGATTGCATTGTTCGAGGGCAGCTCGAGGAATTCTGTGGGAGAAACCCTCGTCGTAGGCGCCGTTACTGCTACCCTGGTGCAAGGGTGGAGGATATAACTAATAGTGTTGACCAATTTACAGACGGTACCTCCGAGGACACAACGCATGTTATTCATGTCGGTACTAATAACGTTTTAAATTCTAGATCGGAAGAACTGCTGGCTAGGTACAGGGACTTACTAGAGCGATTAAAGGAAAATACTAATAAGATTGTCTTAAGAGGTATACTTCCTCGAATTATCCATCGTAACGATTTCTACAGAAAGGCGACCTATATTAACAATAACCTAAAGTCTCTTTGCCAACAGGAAGGAGTGCATTTTGCAAATTTTTGGAACAGTTTCTACGGCAGGAGGGACTTGTTCCTCGGAGATGGACTTCATCTTAATGACGTTGGAGCTGCGCGTTTAGGAAGACTATTTCATAATACTGTCTCTTTGAATTGAATTGAATTGAATAACCTTTATTAATAATAAAATAAATACAGTAGTCTTTTTACAATTTACAATTTTTTACAATGACATAAGGCCCTTAAGCTTTAGGCTTTACTGGGCTCTTATTAAAAATAAGCAGCTAGCTGTTATACATTAATAATAATAAATAAATAAATAAGTAAATAAGTATTATTAATAGTTAAAACCTGTATTTCAATATTAAACAATATTAATGGACAATATTAAACATTATTAGTGGACATTAATCCAAGATTTTTGTTAGTATCCCATTATTAATCGGGATTTCAACTTGGTTTTAAACAAATTTACATTCGCAATATTTTTTATATCGGCATGCAAGTCATTCCATAGTTTCAATCCAATGAAAATGGGTAGTTTTTAAGATGAAGACAATCTAAATTGAGGTATAATAAGCTTTGATCTATTTCTGGTCTGATACGAGTGGATTTCTTGATGAGTTACAAAATATCTATTTACCCATTGCAAATTCATGATTTCTTTTCAGGCTGCCGTAACTCGAACGGTCCCAGCGTAAATTCCATAAATTTCCATTGCGCTCGCGAAGGTGTCGTAATTACAAACAATTTGAAGGTTCTATCCTTAAATGCTCGTAGCCTACGAAATAAAAGAAACGAAATTTTCTTTAATTGCTTGTAAAGACTATGATATAATTGCGATAAATGAATTGTGGCTTAGCACTGAAACTCGTGACTTTGTAGGGGAGTATCAAATTAAAGGTTATAGGCTTTTTGTTAAAAACAGAATAGGTAGGCGAGGAGGCGGTGTTATGTTGTATATCAAAGATAATATAGCGAACGTTATAGAAGTAAAGCACACAATTCCAGAACCGATAGATTCGACTATAGCAGAACTTAAATTGAACGATTTCAAACTTGTTGTTGCGGTTATATATAGGCCCCCTAATCAAACAGCTGATACGGACGAAGCGTTATATCGTGAACTAAAGAGAATAATCGGTAGTGAGCAGGCTTTAGTTATGGGTGACTTTAATTGCGCTAACGTAAATTACGATACAATGCAGGGAGACGCGGAAGGTAATCGTTTAGTTAATTTTCTCGAGGATAGCTTTCTTATTCAAAAGGTTAGGGAACCTACGAGGTTGGACAGTATTTTAGATTTAGTAATAACTACAGATGATAGGCTAATTACTGATCTTCAAGTAATAGAACCGTTAAGCAATAGCGATCACAATATGGTAGAGTTTGTCCTCTCAGTAAGTCACTCGAAACCAGCTAACTCGACTAAAATTCCTAACTTCCAGCACGCAGACTTTAGTAAATTTCGAAATAAATTGTCACACGTCAATTGGGAAAACATAATGGGGAACTCCAACGCAAAACTAATGTGGGAATCGTTCAAAACAGTATTTAGGACTATAAATGAGGAATGTGTACCGTACAAAATTAAGCGTGCGAAAGTAAACAACAAGCCCTTGTGGTTTACTTCTAGAGTAGAAGACATTATAAAGAGTAGAGATCGGGCTTATAGGCTACATAAGTGCGATAAAGACAATTTGTGGTTACGAAACAACTACATATCTCTAAGGCGTGAAGCGAAAAGTGTAATAAAAAAGTCCAAGCGCGAATTTGAAATCTCCATAGCTCGTGACGGTAAAGAAAACCCCAAGCGATTCTTTCAATACGTCAATAATAGAAATCCAGTAAAAAGCGTCTTGGGGCCTTTGAAAAATGTAAACGGAGATCTAGTTTCTGAAAACAAGGAAATGGCTACCTTGCTAAACGAATTTTTTACGTCAGTTTTTACTGTAGAACATGTAACGAATATCCCTACGGTCATAGACATAATACCTTTTGATAATGGTAATATTTTGGATAATATAGTGGTTAGTGAAGGGGAGGTAATGCGCTATACGGATTCCATATATCCCATACAACTAAAAGAATTAAAAGATAGCATTGTTGTGCCGCTAACAAAGATTTTTAATGCGTCTATTTCTGAAGGGTCCGTACCAGATAATTTCAAGTTAGCAAACGTAACACCTAGCTTTAAGAAAGGCGATAAAGGTGCGGCGGGAAATTATAGGCCAATCAGTTTAACGTCTGTTGTAGGTAAGCTACTGGCTGGAATCAATAATTAGGGATCGTATAGTCGAACACTTAGAATTGCATAAACTAGTTAGAAATACGCAGCACGGTTTTAGGCGAAACAAATCTTGCTTAACCAATCTTTTAGAATTTTTCCAAAGCGTGGTTGACGTTTACGATAGACATCAGGCGGTTGATGTAGTGTATTTAGATTTTCAAAAAGCGTTTGACACCGTGCCGCACACAAGACTCAGTGAAAAAACTAAGGCTCATGGAATCAGGGGTGTAGTAATAAATTGGCTAGAAGAGTGGTTGCGAGGTAGGAAACAGAGGGTGGTCGTTGATGGAGCGGAGTCGGTTGGGCTAATGTAGCGAGTGGCGTTCCTCAGGGTTCTGTATTGCGGCCCCTTGCTTTTTCTTATATATATTAACGATTTAGATGTCGGCCTAGTCAGTACAGTTCAAAGTTTGCGGATGACACGAAGCTGGGTGGTAGGGCGATTAATGACGAAGATAGAGGTAAAATCCAGAAAGATCTAAATAAAATCGTTGATTGGTCAGTCACATGGCAAATGAGATTTAACGTGGATAAGTGCAAAATTTTGCATATAGGTTCGCGTAACGGTAATTTTGCGTATAGTATGTCAGGGAAAGATTTAACAAGCGTAGAGCAGGAAAAAGATTTAGGAGTTATAGTCACTGGTGATTTAAAAGTAGCGAAACAAAGTACAGCAGCAGCGATCAATAAGGCGAACAAAGTGTTAGGTTTTATAGCTCGGAATTTGAGTACAAATCGCGCGCTATTATTAGTTCCTCTTTATAAATCATTAGTTCGACCCCATTTGGAGTACGCGATCCAATTTTGGAATCCGCATATGCGCAAAGATATAGACAAAATCGAAAGAGTTCAAAGACGAGCAACTAAGATGATTCCGTCGCTTAGGTCAAAGTCGTACGAGGATAGGCTTAAGGAGTTAAAATTGACCACACTCGAAACTCGGAGGATAAGGGGTGATCTAATCCAGGTGTTCAAAATTATGAATGGGTTCGATAACGTAGATAGAGATAGCTTTTTCAACAAATCTCAATATAATAGGACTAGAAATAACGGGTGTATGTTGACAAGTAGAAGGTTCGAGACAACAGTTGCCAAAAACTTTTTTACGCACAGAATAGTAAATAGCTGGAATAGTTTGCCGGTAGAAGTAATTAGTAGCACGTCTATAAACATGTTTAAAAATCGATTAGACCAGTGATGGCGAACCTATGACACGCGTGTCAGCAGTGACACGCCGCAGGGTTTCAGGTGACACGCGATGGATGTTGAAAATGTTTGGTATTCTGATGAAAAAGTGCAATAAATCGTCTACGCCCTAGTACTTTCGATTAATAAGTCAGCTATCTATGATTTTGTAGTTAAATTTAAAATGCATGTATGCAAGTGACACGCCAACAATATCATTATTTAAAAAACACGAATTTTGGCACACTTGGATAAAAAGGTTCGCCATCACTGGATTAGACGCATATGTTGATAGATTGGATATAGTTTAAGGTAGTAAAATTAAGGCTTTGTGGGGATAGATCCCACAGCTCAACATAAGTGTTGTGGGATATAGGGAGGCAGCATCTTGGGTTAGAAGATACTCTCTGTCCTTTCACACCCCATTTAAAGAGATTCCTCTGCCGAGCGGTGCCCCCCATAGTACTGTGAGGTATTGAAAAACTCATGATCTTCACTTGCCCCACAAACACCTTTAAATGGGAGACCCAAAATGGGTGCACACACATTTCTACATTACTGTACAGTCTTTACAGCCACACCTACACTTTTCCTCCGAAGTATATATATTGTAATATATATGGTGGTAAATTTTGACTTGGTTCGCAATCGATATGGATCGTGACTTATTTTTGGTTGGATGGATACCGTAATGAAATTGACTGGATCCTTTGGATCTGATATATTTGCATGTCGGTTATAAATAGATATAGAGTGTAACATATTTGTGGATAGTAGTCTATTATGACTTGACCCTCTGGATCCAGAGATTCTATCTTTAGTTTTAAATCGATAATTAATTAGTTTTAATTGATAATTATTTAGTTTTGCAAAAATTGATAGTTGCGAATGTACAGGCAGTTGTTACATAAATTTCTTATGTTCTTGTGGTTCGGAACCCACGTAAAATTGTAGGTCCCCTCCGCCACCACGGAGGACATACACAATACACAATACGAAACACAGTTAGATAGACCAGCCATGAGTGGATCCTAGGGTCTTTGTTGGTCTGAAACATTATAACATTATAACATATGACAAAATTGTGAAAAATATCATAGTAAAAAATAGTCCTACCAATAAATCAGACATTATCTATAAAATTGGTTATAAACAATGTGATTCCTTTTACAATGGAGAGACGGGAAACGATTTGCACACGCGTGTAAAACAGCATCAATATTCCGTTAAAACGGGACAGTCGTCCAGGGCCCTTTTCGTCCATTTGTCAGAGTTGTCCCATTGTATTGATTGGAATAATGCTTCACTTTTGTTTCACTCAAGCAACATTGTTAATAGAAATATTCTTGAGTCTGCCATTATTCAACTTACAAATAATTTTAACATTAGCCAGGGTCTTTTTTCGCTTGATCCTGTTTTGAATTCGTTCAGAACGGATTGATACAAGAGGGGCAAAGTCCTAAAACTCTGGTAGCTTTTCCTTATAAATTTGTATGCTTCTCCTACAATTTTTATTTATTATTTTTAATTTTTTTGTGACCTATTATATATCGTCTCGAACTTGTTGTTTATTTCAGTCTTCCTGAGGATGTCATTAGACGAAAGAGCTTGAGCACCATTCTCTGTTTCCTTTTTCCTTCGTGGTTATTTTCATCATAAATGTTATTCACGTGTTACTTTCGTGAAATAATTTTCATATATATATATCACTAGAATGCCAAGGAAAGAACTGGGAGGGGCGACTGTGCTACTAAAACCTTCCCTGGTTCTCCCTTAATGTGTATACAAAATTTGGTGCAGATTACCCGAGCCATCTTGGCGTGTATAAATGAGCAGACATCAGCATGATTCCTACAAACATATATACATAAATACAAAATATTTATATATATACACACATATATATACTGTATATATATATATATATATATATATATATATATATATACCACTACATACTC